>VYZP01004780.1:42685-61010 GCA_013400635.1 Hypocryptadius cinnamomeus | reverse complement strand
TATTTTCAGGTTTTTTCCTTTTTTTTTTTTTTTTATCTGTACTAAGATTTTCTACATAGCTTTTTTTCATGCTGTCTCAGGCACCCTGTACTCCTTCAGGGTCACATCCAAAATTAGAAGACCAGGCAGTTCCTTGTCACCCAATATCCCAAGAGGGCATGGAAAAGAACTATGCACAAAAAAACCCACATAAGTGCTCTCTTGCAAGAGACTGTGCTTACAGACCTTGCAGTGAAAAATCAGTCCACTGACACATATAGCAGGTTCAGCCCTTTGTCCATATCTGGAAGAAGCTAGCCACAACATAAGAGGAACTGAAAACCATAATTTTCTAAGTTATTCACATTTTCCTACTGTTTCTCAAAAAAGGCAGGAAAATGACTGGATACATATGAAGGGGTAAGTTCATGCAGTCCCCAGCAAGTCCATCCATTGCCTTCTCTACAAGTTTGCTGCTTCTCAAGGACACTGCCTGCCTTCAGCAGCACTTCTAAACATGGTATGCCTCAGCTGCAAAATGCATGTGGTAGTTCAGAAGGCTTTATTTTGTCTTTATTTTCATATGTTGCTGGAAAACAGTCATGTTATTCTCATTGCAGAGGAGCGGAGGCACTGGGATTGAGGACTGGATTCAGATACTGGTGACAGCAGCCAGGAGACTGGCAAGTATTCAGCAGGACTGTACCTCGGGAGGGCCTCCTCTGCCCTCAGCCAAACCTGCCTTGCAGACTAAAAAGCAGAGAGAGCCACTGGGGAGTAACATTCACCTGGTTACAGCTTTAATTTTGCCAGCTCCATCTAGAGCCGCAGCGAGCAAAGCTCCCTGAAGCCCTGGCACCAAGCAGGGGTTGGTGTGGTGAAGCCTTCACAGCCATCCAAAACTTGCCATGCAGCTATGAATGGCACTGCTTTCCCCCACAGCAGGCCTTGACTGTGTGTGCCAGCTGGAGGAACAGTTAGACACTTCCCTGGCTATCTGCTTAGTGAGAGGAGCTCTCATATTGTATGGCCACATTTTTTGCAGCGTTTTTGCCTCCTCTATTTTAGTGTCAGAGACTTGATGGCCAATTATATCCTTCAAAAGTGAATGGGAACACTGTTCACTTGTCTACGTTGCCTATCAGCACTTAGATATAAAATCTTATATATGTATAAAGGAGGAGAAAGTCCCATCAAAAATTACATGCTAGGATTTCAGGAAGATCCAACATCTCAAAATGAAACTTGAACAGCTGCTGGATGATATAACCTGAATAAAAGTAATTAAAAGAAAATGAGTTCTGCCCTCTTGTATCCTCCTGACTCATGCCTCATTTTCTACTTCAGGATTTAGGAAAGCAAATGTCTATTTCTGTGTCCATCACCAGAGCGACATCACAGCAAGTTAATTAGAGCACATGACAGAGAGGTGCTATTTTTGCCTTCAAATAAAGATTTCTGTTGCATATGAACATTTTTCTTTCTGAAATAGAGAAACTTCTTAGCTACCAGCTCTCTCCCAAAGGTGTATAAAAATTATGCTTTTTCTACAGCTTGCAAGCTTCACGATTAGAATTGTCAGCTGTGTTATATTAAAGAGGATACAGTCAGACTTGACTGATCAAGCTTAATTTAGCCTTATGTTTGTGTTCCTGAAACATGGTAAACAATTTTTTAGCATGTACATTCTTACATAAAAAAAACATTTTTCCTTATTTGAATAAAAATGAAATCTACAAACTCATGACCTGTGTATTAATTATGATTTTTATATTACACACTGCATTTCTTCAAGGACAGGCCTAAACACTAACACTATTTGTATGCCTTGATTAAGAATATCCTAGGCATTTGCCACAGATAAACACTGTTGAAGCTAAAATCCATATTTCCCCTTGAGTTTAGTGTCTGTGTTGTCATGTGGAAATAGCAATTTGTATTATGTGGGGACTTCTCTTGACTGCAGGATCCAGAGTGCCTCTCTGAAATGTTTGTTTCCCAGACTGTGTGTCTAAAGCTGGATGTCCAAATTCGTATTTTACATTCTGAAACCTGTGAATGAAAACGTTATTGAAAAGCAGACACCACTGATCATCATTCTTCACTATCCAAGCTCTTTTTCCCTTGGCCTTTCCTTACCTTCCACTCCATCCTCAGAAATGAGGGCCAGCTGCACCCAATGAAACAGACCTTCCCCATAGCTTAATGAGATGTCTTGGTCCATTAGGGGATTCACAGCAAACAAATATCACCAGTAATTTATAAAAGGAGCTGTGCATAAGCAGTCACAGGTCAGGCAGCTTGTCAATTTTTTTATGGAGATAATAGCCTACACTACTCCATCAGTTAGCATTCAGAAGGGCTCAGCTCTAGTTTTTGTCTTGATGCTTTACCTACAACCTATCAGAAGTACTCAAATGAGGCCTTGAATTATGGCTTCTGTCTGTCTTGATGTCTTAGGGACACTAGACCAGGTGATGGTCACAAGCAAGGGCCCACATTTCTCTGGCTGGTGACCCAAAAACCTCCAAAAAGCCATTTCCAGCTGGGAGGCCACATTAAAAAACAATGGGGTGAGAGATCCAGTATATGGAGAAATGTTGTTAAAGTACATGACCAGATGAGGAGAAAAAACAGAACCATTGTGATGGTTTTATGGACTTTCTGAATATATTTCTAAGTGTCATGCAATTTTAACATTTCTCTGACAGGTTAATATGTGCAACTTGTCTCAAGGGGCTAAGATTAAACAGCAACAAAGCTGAAGGGAAAAGCATTGCTAATAAATGGTGAGAATTTTTTTATAAGCACTTTTTCTCTATGGGAATACTTTATTTAAGTAAAAGGGGAAAAAAACGCAACATGTACATGATTAAAATAAGACTCACAACAGGCAAGCTGTAATTATTTTTTTAAAAATGTGACATACATCTCCAGTAATTTTCTTCCCAAAAGTAACATAGTTAAAAAAAAAAATCCAGCACTCATGCATTTGCTCTCCCTGTGGCTACCACCCAGCCCATGGAACTTGTCCTACACCACATACAGGGATAGTCCAGACCAACAAGGCATGGCCATGGCCAGGAGAAAAGGAGTTCAGGGAGCAAGGGATGCAGGAATGTCCCAGTGAAAAGCACAAGGCATGGGTGGTATCCAAGCTGTCCTAATGGCAGAAGGACTATTTGCTTTACTACCCACAAGACGGGCAGTGCCAGGGCTGTTCCTGAGGGAACTGAGCAATGTGAGAGTGAGAGGCAGGAAATGAGCAATGCCAGAATTGTACAGATCACAGTGATGGCAGGGATGCTATGAGCCAGGGCTGGGACTGAAGGACAGGAATACCAATAGCCCACAGTGCCGAGGGTGCAGGGCAGAATCATGGCCACAATCACGGCCACAATCACAGCCACACAGAGACCACTGGGCGTGGCAGCACAGGAGCCATCCAAGAAACCTGCTCCTTTAGTAACCCATCATAATTGCTGTTGAACATGTTCAGCTATTCTGAGACATTGGTGTCCTAAACAAACTGCTTTCATCAGCTGAGGAGCCATATTTTCCAGGTTCTCCCAGTCAAACCAGCTCCTCTTAATTTCACTCTTTGATGTGAGGGCAATGTGTTTTTAAGAGACATTTCTCAAAGGGAAGAGCAATCATTTGGCACATGAAAGAGAGCAATGCTGTGAGAATAAGGGACAGCAAAGCACAACATGTACCAAGACCAGAAGGAACACAAAGGCAGCAAAAATAGAAGGCACCTTAGAGTAGAGAAACAATAAACAGCAGAATCCACAGACAAGGAAGCCAGTAAGGGTCCAGGAGACACACTGGGGCAGTGGGGGAAGTAATAGAGAAGGACAAGAACATCAGCCATAGGATGGTTACTCTGGCTGGCAAAAAAGCACAGCACTGCCAGAAAGAAAGCTGCCAAGTGGCCTTTGGGCTGGGGAGGGAAAAATGGGCTCACAGCGGAGGGCATTGCCCCCTGCAGAGCACAGGGCAGCCCTTGTCCTTCACAGGGCTCGGGTGGTGGGTGACAAGTCTGAGCTGAACTGCTGCCAGGAGTGCATTTTTAATGTTGAATTCAGATGGGAAAGTAATGAAAAGCAGGAGGAAAACATTTTAGTACCATTAATTAATTGGTTTCTATATTATATTTAAAGTTCTTGGATGATTTTTTCGAAGACAATTAACTCAGCTTTATGTTTCTAGTAAATAAAAATCTCCATTTTGAAGCAACTCCTTTTAAACTGAGTGGAAGAGGAAGTCAGACCCCTAATTCTGACCCCTACTCTGCAAATCACCAATTTTTTCCACAGCAAGATTAAATGTGCCGTTGTTGTTCTGCCAGCCCTTAACGCAAATTAATGACTTAAATTACCTTTCATCTCACCTTATAAATTCTACCTTGAAGCAGCAGAAAGCCCAAGGGCTCTTGCATAACCAGATGAAGACAAGTTCACTGCCTCAAATCCTTCCCTTCTTGCTCTACTTTACATCAATTCTTTATAAGAAGAGGTCTCCAGGGCTAACAAAGGAGCTGGCCATGCAGCAGAAGGTGCCGTGGGACTTCCAGAGGTAAAAGCCCATCTTGCGGTGACTCAGTGCACTCCATTAGTCCTAGGAAACGCAGGGCACATCGAATGCAGCAGATGTGCCCTCACTTGCCAGGCTTCAGACAAATGCAATCAAATCTATTTTAATCATCTATGAAATGCAAATGCGTTCCACTTGCACACCCGCAAGATCCATTGTCTTCCTCACTGAAGCATGCGATAATGTCAATTAAACGCCGTTGCTAACTTAATAGGTGTTCTGATTGCCTATGGGAAATTATCTTTACTTTTTTTATTAGTAGTATTAGTAGTAGTATTATTTCACATTGCAAAGATTTTAAAATGTTTTAATAATTGTGTTGGGGTTTGTTTGTGTTCTCCCTTCCATCGGCTCAGTGGCCAGCACCTACCCAGACTGAGCAGTGAAACCTGTATTTGCACTCGGAGAAACACTGTGTAATACCAAGTATTAAAAATACCCTTCTCAACTTCTTCTACACCACCCTACACAGAAGTGATGGCTGCATTAATCTGCTGGAAATTTGCTCACACACAGAGACTCCCATACATGCACACAGCCCCTTTGTTAATCTGCTAGAAATGGCCAGGCAGCTGTAAAGATGTTTATTCTCAGACCCACAATGAAAAATGTTTGCAGTATGTATGTAGCCTACAAAGTCAAGAATGATAAGCATTTAAATCAGACTGCCCATGCCAAGTCAATATTTCGATATCAGAGGAATTGATTCTTGATCTAGTGCCAGGACTGTGTACTCAATGTACTGCAGAAAAATCCTCGCCCAGTCTTCCTGCCAGCACACTGTTAGGGATGACAAGCATGCAGTTATCTGATAGAGCAGATATTTGCTCCAAAAGACGATTTTCATTTCAAAGACAAAACATGAAAAGAGCTTACTTATGGGGAAACCAAATACTGTATTCTCCTCTTGATAAATCAAGCTTTAGAGAAATAATGCCAAAGAGAGCAGGATTCTGAAAAGAACTTCTGTAGCTCTTTTCATGCTTTTTCAGCTATTCAGCTGGCTTAACTCTGCCAACTAATAATCTTGTGTTTCCCTAAGATATGTTGAAAAAGAGTTTATTTGAAAATAATTATTTAGTTATAAGGATGCATGTATGTTTGCTTTTAAACAGTCTCTACAAAGCCAATTAGGGGCTTTATCATAGAACACAGGGTTCTATATGGTTTATACCTTAAGCTGCTAATTATGGGATTTTCAATAACATCTCTTTCTTTCCTTTGCAGAGAACTAAGACAGTATTACTAGACAATAAAAGCCCTGTTTCAGTGAAAAAGGTGAAATTTCTTCATGTCACAGTCTTGTCAGCTCTCTTCATGGCTGAATTTACATAAAAGTAACCAAGTATGAGTAATAACAGACAGGAGAGGGAAACATCTTCATACCCTCTGAGACCAGGGAGTAACACAATAGTCCTTTTATACTCTGCAAAGACATCTTTGCTATTTGGCCACAGACCTCCAGATACACTGCCTAATTACAGTTAGCAAGCAGCATGCCCTTGACACAACACAGAATAAATATAAGCTGCCCTTTCAAGTGTGTCACTGTGCTCAACTCTGATTTTATGTCTTCACGCTACTAACCACACCATATACAAAGAAACTTAACCATGCTTGTACCCACAAAAATTAAATAGTATCACATTGAATGCTGCTTTATTTCAGCAGGACATCAAGAGGGATTGACACCAAATTGCTACCATCCAGCTACATTAACTGAGGGTCTACCTCACTCACAGCTCTTCCTTGGGGCATAATTACCTGCATGCTTTATTTCACTGCCAGTCTTTTATAAAAGTGCAAATATGGAGTGTGCATCCAGTTTCAAAGAAAAGTTAAAGGTAGACTGTAGAGAAAATTAATCATAAGCATATCAGGGCCTTACTGGGATGCAGCCCAATTAAATTCAATATACACATCCACTGTGAAGGCCATTAATAAGCTGCTAACAATTTCTGTATGTCCCTGCTGGGCTTTATACAAAATTTTGCCCCTATAATGAACTCTGCAGGCTTTACAGGTGGGATTTTCAGAAGTGTTCAGCACTGATCCAGATCCTCTCTCCTTGAAGTCAGCAGGAATTTTTACCATTGGCATAAGGGGGGAGGCAGGAAAAGGTCAGCCTTGACTGCTTTTCAAAATCCCACCCCACCAGTCTGCTTAAGCCCCATGCAACTCTGAGGGGAGAGAAGTTATGCTGTATTTATAGCACAGAGTAAGGAGTCTTTGTATACAATGAACGTCAGATTATGTTCTGCAGAAGCACAGAACATTTTTGCATTGTTTATCTGTCAAAAGCACCAACCTTCAAAACAATACATAAACCTAGATTAATAAACAAATCATTCCTACCCCAGGAGGGTAACCATTTGCACTCACTTGTAGTGAGCCTAGAGACCCAGTACAGCTATTGATCTGGTCCCTTAAACAGAAAAAGAGTTGTACACAAGATTAAGATGCTGGGGGGAAAAAAAATTCAAATTTAATAGAAAAAGGCCCTGAAATTTTGAAAACTGCTTGTGAGGATCAAACTCTTTCATAGACTCTGGGAATCCAGAAGAAGTAATAGCAGTTCCTCTATTAGGTTGTTGATTCAGGCTTCACATTAATTATGAATTCATAATTAATTATGAAGTGCTACCCCTTGCTCTTTCCTGTGGCCTGAGGAAGAGACAGATTCTCAAAAGCTCAGAGCCAATTTCCATTTTATTTTTAGCCAGTCAATCTCACAAAAGGCCTTACCTACAACTTGGGGACTTGCTCTTTTATATTCCATTCATGTATAGGCTAATCAGCTGGTGCAGTGATCTGTGACACTTAAATGGAAAGATGCATATAAAAAGCAAATGCAGAGCATAACAGACCCAAATACTCTGCCAGGGCCATGGCAAGGGCAAAGCAAGAAGGGTGTCCACGCTCAGCAGCCCCTGCTGTTGTTGTGCGCAAAGCAATTAGAGCAGTCCATGCCCATGGATGAAGGAGGATGTGGCAGGAGTCTATGGGGTAGAAAGCCACAGACTGCCAGAGTGTCCTGCAGAGGTGGGTGCTCATAACCTTGTTCCTCCCAGCAGCATCCACTTCCAGCTGGGAAGTGAAGGACTCTTGCTCCATGGTGCAATCTGATGCACTAAAAGCCAAGTCTTCAGAGGATTCTCACAGAATCATAGAATGGTTTTAGGTTGGAAGGGACCTTAAAAATCATGGGCAGGGACACCTTCCATTAGACCACGTTGTTCAGAGCCTCATCCAGCCTGCCCTTGATGGGTCTTTTGTCCTTGCACCTAAGCCATCACACTAGGAATGGCAAAACTTTTGTTTCTCTCTGCTCAGTTTCTAGCTCTCTGAGAGCGTTCCATATTATTGTTGGTTTTTCATGTTTATTTATTTTCTAGCCTTCCCACTAGTATACATCTCACTGAGAAGCAGTATCTGTGAGGAAAAGGGACAGTATATGCAGCTCTGCAGATTGAAATCACCTTTTGTTCTGGTCATTATTGAAGGATGGAGTGGTTATAGCACAGGTTTTGCTTACTATTACAAAATCAACATACAGTATCTAAATAACCTTAAAATTTTCAGTGTCCAGTAAACATTGATCTCTAATCCATTAATTTTTTCACTTAGGACTGAGAAGCTTGAAATAAAATACTGTCCTATGAATCAGCAGCCTTTTTGTAGATGACAGGAACAAAAATTATCCAACCATGTGGTATTTCAAACTCACCTGGCATAAACTAGTAGTAATTCTGAAGAGGAATTAAATGGTTTGGATAAGTAACACCCTGGATGGGTGCTGAGAATGAAGAAATGGGCATTCATTTGCTAGGTCTGCCTCCACTTTGCTGTGTAATCTCAAGCAAATGACTTATCTTTTGTTAATTTTCAAGTTTAGAAGGAATATATGGAGCTTCTCATGCTTGCCTGGTCTGCAGAGTAGAAATTGTCTTTAAACATATGTACAGCGCTAAATACAACACAGTCCTGCTCCCAATTGGAGCTGGTAGCTGTTACCATAAGAAATATCAGTAAATAAATCATGATGTGTGAGAAACCCATGTGGTCTGAACCCAATGGCACGTGACCAGGAGATGGCAATATTCAGGAGGGAGGACTGAGACGAGCATCCTTATGGGTCACACACATCGCAGCTCCCCCAGTTACCCCCACCCCCTTCTGTCAGCGATCTGAAACCTCCACCACCGGCTGAAATCACCTTCTGAGCCAGGAGTAGGAGTAGGTAATTTAGTTTCCATGGTAATGCAGTTCTGGACCATTCTTAAACAGAAGCTGCCAAGTATGACAAATGGTAGGTGCTGATTTTTTTATGTGAACAGCTATTCACTATGAATTGAAATGAGATTGCCAAATTCACTTTCCTTGGGACTGGAGCTAGGGTCACAAGCTATTGTTACATTCAAGCCATAGTCCAAAACTAGCACTTTAGCCACCCATCTCTAGCTGCAATACAGAAATTTTTAAGTCATAGAATAAAAATGAATGACTCAATATCAGAGTTGTCAAATAGATGAGACAGATTTACATCAAGCAATTCTAAAATGCTCTGTAGCCATGAATTAAAGGAAACATATGACAAATGACTTATTCATTCTCTCATGGGGAAGAAATTCTGTTTTAAGCATTGCTGAATGTTGTGCAGTTGCTATTATATATATGTATATATGGAATCTGCATTAGGATAAACACATTAAATTATAAGGGTTTGAATTTAACTACTTTTCTTCCATGAGCCACCAATGTATAATATTCCACAGTAAGTTTTGCACTCTGCTAATCTCCCCAAACAGTATATAATTGGCCTTGGAAAATGCTGCAATACTGTAATTAGTAAAATGACAAATAAAAGAGGAAAAGGCCTTTTCATTTCAGTCTTGTTTTCCTTCAAAATTAAGCAGTAGGAAGACAGGTTGCCAGATCAACTGTTATTTAACACCATCTCTGCCATAAAAGCAGCTCAAAAAGCAACTCAGTTTTGCCCAGGCTGGGGAAATGGGGGAAGGAAGGTCCCACCAGTCATCACCCAACTGCAGATGGATTAGCACAGTGCTGCTGGACTGCCTGCAGTGGCTGCATGGCTGGGGCTGGATGGGCTTCCCAAAACTGCCCCAGCAACACCAGCAGCCAGACGGCACTGAAGAGCCATGAGGATTTACCTACTGGTCCATCAAGAGCTCTCTGTGGCCTGTTTGTGAACCAGCAGGCTCTGGATGTCAAACCTAGGCAAAAGTGATTCCTAGAAGTGTTCTTCTTCATATTAGCAATTCTTCCCACTTGCAACATACCTTTGAAAAATACAAAAAAGGGAACAAAACATTGTAAGCATTGGGGGAAGAAAAAAATTCGACATTCCCAGCTCATTCAGTGTTGAAAAGAGAAGAAACAGCTGAGAAGCATTGTGACAAGACAATATTTTCTGCCTTTATAGCACCTTTACAAACCCTGGTGCTCAGAGCCTTTTGTAAATGTTCATTAAGTTGTACATTAAAAGAGTAGTTCTACCTGACATAACCTATCCTCTGTTTCTTCTCTATGAAATGCCTGGAATAGATGGTGCTCACCCACTGTTTGTATCTTAGGCATTTACACAGACACAGTTGATAGCACCTGGAATTGAGACGTGAGCAGGTGAATGGGTTTGTTTGGGGTGACACTGGGAGTGGCTTTCAGAGGCAGGGAGAGAAAATCGGGGCACAAAAGGGGCACAGTGGCTTTTCTGACTCACCCCAGAGCAGACATGGACTCAGCACACCCATGTGAGCCTGCCAACTCACCCCAGCAGAGCCTGACCCTGCACCACGATCCCCCTAGCCTACCAAGACCGGCAGCCTGCTGCCCATGCCCTGCAGTACCTGCCCTGGAGGTGCACTGCAGACACTTTAGTGCTCATTTATGATTCCCAGAAAGCAATGGCAGACCTCACAGGAGACTGGAATCCTCCTGCAGTGGAGTGATGCACTTGTTATGAGCTGCAATGAGTAGTGATTCCCCAAAAGCTGGCTGTCAGTCTCAGCTGAGTAATCTAGCAGATAGCTAGAGCTGAAAGGGAAGTTGCTTCGTCTTTGCAATGCTGAGGAAATGGGTGGTGGCTTTGGGTCTCAACCCAACAACTTCCTTAGGGATCATCCTTACCTGGGGTGGCCAAAATTTAAAGGTCATAATATTATTTCAGAGCAGGTTGTTACTGCTATTTAACAACTAATCTGTGCAAAGAATAGCAAGTTTTTGGCTGGCTGTCTCAGCACCAGACACTCAAGAATTCTGCATCTAGGAGGCAAGAAAAAGTGTGGGTTACAGCACTGCCAGGGAGTTTAAATAGCACACATGAATGAATTACAGATATTAAGAGACAGGACTTCCTAAATTGCAGTGGGGCCACTGCTGGTCTTCTGCAAGGAATGCCAAAACCTGTTGTCACTGGCATACCAGACTAGTATTAGGCAAGCCCTCTTCAGATAACTCACATTGATGCAAAATGTTGAACAATCTTTAATTTTTCTCTTTTCAGAAGCAGGGACTTTGTTTTTACCCTAATGTTATGGTTAAAAACAGGATGCCTGTGCCCCTGTGTGCCACAGATACTTGGGAAATGCTGAGCAGGTAACTGAAGAATGCACTTACAGCACCATGTAATTCCTTCCCTGTGCACAAAGAGAGAATATTTGTGGCCTCCTGACACATAGCACTTCAGAAAGTCAGGAAAATTTGTAGGACAGTGTGTAGATGCTAGAAATCTTTGCTGAGGAACCTTATTGACTATCATGAGTTTCTCCTCTATGAAATGTTCTTACAACTTCATTTACTGCCTCTCCCCTGCCTCATCTAGACATTTCTGCAAGGAAAAGGGAGCAGTGGGAAGCTGCACCCTGCTTTTCTTAGTGGTCTTTTTCATTTAACTTAGCCACTGGGCTTTATAATGCAGCCTGCCTGGGACAATGCATTAATAGTCTCATTCTACCAGTGTGACAGAACAACAAAGAGCCCAGTATGTGCTGAAATATGCACTCCCCTTGCTAAGCCTGTAATCCCAGCTTTGATATCTTTTTGTTTAAGCCATCAGCACAAACCTAGTGAGAATGAATCGGAAATTGCACGCCTAATTTTGTCTTCTGCTTGACTTCCATCTTTGATCAGAGACTGAAGAAAATGGGCTGAGGGAAACTCATGGCTTCCTCCACAGATGATGTTAAAGGACAGTTTGTCATACAGAGTAGCCTCCATTTTCTTGGTCATAATGGCAAAATCCCTCCTGTCTTTCCTGTAATTTCCTTAAGAAGGACATCAAAAATGCAGATATATTTCCCAAATTTGGGCTGCTGTTGCCATTCCTCTAGAGCTGCTGTGTCACCTGCTGTTCACCTTTCCTCCAGCCGCAAACAAATCTGAGTCCTGGCCCCAAAATGGGTGATCCAGATGTGAGACTCAGAGAGGTTTCAGTGCCCTTGCTCACAGCACCACCACCAGGGATCTCTTCTGCCACCATCCTCCAGCCTAGGAGTCAGTGTGCCCTTGCTCATTTGCCTGATCCCTTGCTCACCTTGGGGACACTGCCACTGCTGCAGCTGAGAGCACCCATCAAGCTCTCCCATTGTTTTGATAGAGCTTCAAGGAGTTGCCAGAGCTGCCATTTTCCATTCTTTGCTGTTTAGAAGCTGGTTGCTAACTTTTTAATGAACTTTTCATGCTGATCACGCAGCCCCCACCTTCTCTAACTCTGCAGGATGCCAGAAGATGGACAGAGGGTCGTAGTCCTGGAGGTGGTTAATCAGCACCTTCGTGAGACCCTCTGGCCAGCTCACAGCACCCTGATTGAGTGAGTTGAGCCTGAGGTGAACCAATTACTGCAAAAATGAGAGAGATCATGTGGAAAGAAGGGTTAAAGGCTGAATAGTGCACAGCTTTACTGCAGAGGGAAGCAGAACGGGTGGAAAACACAGACCCAGAGGACTGAGGGGCTGTAAAATCTGATCACTCTTCTGCTTCAAGGACATTCATGTTGCAAGGTAAGGAACTGCAACCCACACCAATTTGGGCAAGTGAGCTTACCTTCAAAGTGGGTACAAGCTTATCTCCCTGCTAAGGTCAACAGAAAATTCCCATTGATCTCATGAGGGGCTTGGATTTTCAATTAATGCAAGACTACTGGACTTGATGTGCAGTTATGAAGCATTTGTAATTATTAATTTATCTCCTCTCTGACTTCCAGTTGACTTCTGAAGAGAGATAATATTTCATAGCTGAAGACTGAATGTCTATTTGTACTTTAAAACACCACTCTCAGTGATAAAAGCCCACGAACTGACATACCATACTCTTCTGGGACAGTTTAAGAAGCAGCATGAAAATAATCTTACTGGACACATAAAAATGAACTGTGAGTCTGCATGCTTGAATCTAGTTACTGTACCATTTTACTTACTGTTAAATCAAAGCCTTTTTCTGGTGTTAATACATAACTGTAATACACTTTCCAAAGACAAAACTCTAGGAGATGTTTTTTTCCAATCTTTAAAAAATTTTGTTTTGCAAACAAGATTCAAATAGTCTGCAACTGCGCTTTCTAGGACCCTGAAAATTTGTAAAACTCTCTGTGTCTCAACAAGTTGCTTTTTACAGCACTGTTGAGTATTCAGAAATTAGTTTGTCTCTTCCTCCCATACTTTTTAAAATCCTTAAGTATTAATCTTCCATGAACATTTGTGCTTATGCATTCAGAGTTACACAGGTCACTGGGTGCTATGATGAAGGACCAAATTTTCCAGTACAGGAAGTTCCACACAGAGCTACAAGCAAAGAACAGTTTTCTTCCCCTTTATAACATATCACTCAATGCCAGATACAAAAACAATAGAGGTACAGAGGTTCCCTGTGGCCCCAGAAGGAGGATTACTAGAAAATTACTAGAATATGCAATACTTTCAAATTTGAACCATGAATAGGGTCAAAGGCCAAAGAGATACCAAGGAAGCAGCTAAGCACAAAGACATTCCAGGGTACCAGTCATGGAGGCTGGAGGTAGCCAAGAAGGGAGGTGCAGGCTCAGGGCAGGAGAAGTCAGAGGGAAAGGCAAGTGCTGGACATAGGCCAACCAATAAACTATGCTGGCAGCAGATTTGGTATTGCTGATCAGTTGAGACAAGGAGAGATGGAGATCAGAAAACTCCAGGAGGCTGGGAGGTGATATTCACATACAAGTCTGTCACCTGTGTCACAGGGTGAACATAGGTAAGGGTTTAGCAGCAGCCTTTTGGATCACTTCAAGGAAAAACAGTGAGAAATTAGGAAGGCCAAGTAAAAAACAGTCTGCAGTCAAGTAGGAGCAGATCTTGGAGCAGAGCAGCTGTATCTTGGTCACAAGAAAGAGAAGAGGAACAACTCTCTGAGACCAATTGGTGAATGCCTCATGAGCTTTCAGTACTAGCCCAAGTGTAAAGGGAAGGAAGAGAAGGTGTTGGAGCATGAAACACTGAAAAGGAGATGGTCATTTCTTTCATTTCAAACTGCCTTTTTTCTGCAGCATTCCTCACACAAGTATTAAGCACTAGAGAAACAGAAACCATCACCTCTTTTTTATAGGGGGGACATTTGCACACAGGAAGATGAAACAATTTCCCTAAAGTTACCCGGCAGCTCCATGCCAGAGCCAACGAATGAACTCAAGGATCACAAATCCCTGTTCAGTACAGATTTTGAACCTTATTCTACATTTGCATCTAATTTAACAAAGGGGAAAAAACCTGTGCAAATTGCTTGCAATTGTATCAAAATCGTCTATACAATCATCTTTAACTAAGTATTTCCTATCCTTTGCTTATGCTGGTTATTCACTAGTGATCATTTGTGGTTTGAGAAGTCAACCTTACAGCATTATTTTTCTTGATACCCTGACTGGGTACCAATTTTCTTGAAAAGCTAGTAGCTAAAATGAATGTTCATTCCCCAAATACTTCAGGGTGAAATTGGTGTTCTGCACAGGTGCTTTCAACCAGTCATCAGAAAGCACATATAGTTGTGAGCTAAACACTCAAAATCCAACAATTATTTGCAATGTCTATTTTGCCATATTTAGACTATTGGGCTGAAAAATGAAGACAAAAGAAGAGACTGTTCATGTGCTGTAACGGGGGAAATGGAAAGCAGCTGGCAATCACTGAAAAACACAGAGGTTTTTCTCATATTGTGCTGGAGTATGTAGGCTCTTCAGCAATGGCTCTACTCTGTAAAAATCCACTTTAAAAGGATGTATCTTGACTCTAATGCATTACCTATGCTGTGCAAGAAAGCAGTTATTTAGGAAAGAGATAAAAGAACACATCAGGACATCAGACAGTAAAATGAAAGGGCAAGCTTGGGAGTCCATTCTGCCATCTAAATGCTCTACCTTGTGTGATGTGGATGCCCCACAGTATCCTCCATGACATCCCAGCCACCTCTCCAAAAAGGCATAACTCCTCTCACGGGTTGTGTGCACTCTCTGTATACAGTGCCTTGCATCACATCTGAGTCTTCAAAGGCCTGATTCCATCTCCATTGATTTCATCTCAGTGTCCTGGATCAAGGCTGGAATAAACACATTCGAACATTTCTTCTTTGCTTCACCTTGAATTTCATGCATGCTTTGCCCACCAGCCAGCCTAAAAATCATAAACTGCTGCCTGTAACACAAATATTTTGTCCACAGAACAAATGCTATCAGTCTTCATTGTGTCCACAGAAAAAGTTTTGATTTTTCCATTTCTTCTACAAACAAAATGAACATATAATTTATGTTTGTGAGCAAAGTGATTTTATGGTATTTCTTTTTGTTGACAGAATGATTGGAATAAAATTACATTCTGTTGACAAAAAATGTGATGAAATGTCGCTTGTGCATGTTAGGAGCAAAAGAGTTTGACAAAAAACGCCGTTTGCCAATGGGACACAGTAAACGTTTTAACAAAATTAATTCTGTCTCCTATTTGTCCTAGGAATGTCATGAGAAGTTTTTCCAAATCCATTATGTCAAAATAAAAGATAAAAATTTTACCCATAAAAAGACTAAACGCTACTGTTATTGAAGCCATTCCTTCTAGTGCTCTAAGCCATATTGCTCTAGGTCACATCTCTTTTTTCCAAAATTCAGTAATTTCTAATAGAGCTATGTGGGATCCACGCGTTTTAGTACATATCCATCCTACACACCACTATTAATTAACAGTAATAGGTTTTCACATTTTTCTGGATTTTTGATAAATTACACAATAAAGTAGAACTTTGATTTTCAGAAATACCAGGTATGTTTAAAGATAACAGTGTTTGTTCTTGGAAGTCATCAGGCCTCTGACAGCAACATGAGTACTCACATAATTTAATTCTTACAGAGCCTAAGCAACAGTCTGACAGCATCTGGGAAATGTGTGCTGAGCTATTTTCTCTTTGAACTTTGATGCCTGACATCTTTACATGGATATGAGCTCATGTGAGGATGGACAGAAAGGGAGGGGAATCTCTCTTTGGTGGGCTCAAGTGAATGAGCTTAGACAAGGCTGATTTACCTTTGGTAGCAGAAGGCCTTTAGGTTAAAAGAAATTTGATGGCTCTACAGGGAGTGGGATATAAAAGCACAAGGCTCAGAACAAAAGGAATAGACTTAAGTCACCATCATGAAATGGTTGAGCATAAAGCAAAAAAAAAGAGCCGCTACAAAAGGTTAAAGTGCAAAGAACAAAAGCAAAGGTCAAACAAAATTATGTAAGCATCAACACATTATGAACAAATAAAACAAAAAATAAAACTTGCAGCATAAACTGAGCCAGCTGCATTGATTCTTCCTTTCTTGCTGATCTTTACTAGGCCCAAAGACTATAAATCAGTCCAGAACAAGTGACTGCTCCTGGTCAGGGCGATGATGAGGAGCACGAGCTTCTTTACAGAGCTGGTGTGTAGGACAAGCTCGAGGGACAGACTTGGCTAGTTGGGTCCCTGGGCTCAGCATAAAAGGTTGCCAGTGCTTCCAGGGCTCAGGCAGGCAGTGAAAGAAGTCGACTTTCCTTCCAGACAGATAAAAATGAAAGAAAAATATTGTAATCCATTTAGCACTGGTGGATTTCAGTCTGATCTTCCATCATGCAGAGGAATACCATTCCCACTGAAAGCACTGGGATTTTGGCCATACCCCACAGCATATCAGCTAGCTAGGGCATGAAGCCGCCTTAAATTCATTAAATTCCCCTGTGACTAAGTGAGAAGATACAAAAAGGACACAGAAAGAGTCTGGTGAGATCCTACAGTGCAGACACACTTCCGAATGTTCACAAGTTTGAGCTTTTCAAGTCACTAGGGCTTCACACACTCAGAAAGACTGCAGACATGAGTTCTGGACTTTAACATCATGGCCTGAAGAAACTGTGAGCTTGGGGCCACCAAAGATCTTGTCAGACTTGCTTCTGGCATTCCAAGGTCATGGTAAGGTAAATGATGTTTAGTTCAACTGTGTATGGGTTAAAGATCCAGAGGAGACCCATCCCTGTATGGATTGGCCAGCCTGTACAAATATTAACATAAAAGCAGTGATAGACATTTACATTTGTCAGCAAATGTCTCTTAGAGCTAAAAATGCAATTAATTGCACTGCTTGCACTAAGGCTTTTGTTCTTTTCTTCCCTCCCTCTCTCCTCCAGCCCCCCCCAACAGTGAGAAGAAGGGAGCTAATGTGGTAAATGTTTTTTCTCCTGGTTTTTCCCTTACAAAAGAATAAATGATATTAAAAGCTAAGAAATGTTCAAACACAATCCACACACACATACATTCTAAAGAAAATAGCAAATTAAATGCAAAGCCTATGCTAATGCATCACTCAGGTTGAGATTTTAATTGCAAAAAGTCAGGAAATGCAGAGTTATGGTTCTCGCAGTAATCATCACTCAGCCCCTAGAACGCAGCTAGGATTTGTATTCCAGGCAGTGTGCAGCATTCACTCCAACACCAGCGTATATATGTGGTCTCTGCCTTCATTACAGTTGCTGGGGGAACCATAATTCTGCATTTGATGACTTTTGCTCAATTAATTTTTTTTCTTATTGCTGTGCTACAAGATTCTTGCATTTAATTTCACTGTATTAAAAAAAACCAAACACATAAAACAACGAAAAAGAACTGGAAATTTCCATTGCATACTTAAGTTAGGAGATAATCCACTCTGTCTCTGCATCCTAAGGCTCATGTAGGACAATGCAGTCATTTTAGGGCACAGGTACATGAATAATAATAACAACAATAGTAGTAATAGTTAATAATAATTACAATAAATGCACGGAGCTTCACCTCATTGTGAAGTGAGTGCCAAAAGATCAGGGAACTGGCATGCTCTGGGCAATGCCTTTTTTCAACCTACCGTGGTAACTACTTATATTACACGTCTTCACAATGAAGGCAATGCTGAGTTCCCATGTTCCCGCTAAGGCTGTCTCAGGTGTGCTTCACCACAAAACCAAATTCTGTGCCCCCCCAACCCACTCACTACTTCAGTACCTCTGAAGATAATTTTGTCTGTAATCCTCCAACTATGTGCTGGTGTTGGGATATACCTTCTGGAAATCTGCCTGGTCGATCTGCAGGAGCAGCCATAAAAGTAATTAATTCTAATGGTCTGAGAAATCAGTGGGAAAACACCTTTTTTCTTCCTACTTTCTCATTCCTAATTTTTTTAATTAAATATCTTTTTTTAAATGTAATACTTTTTTATTAAAATATT
>VYZP01004780.1:18491-42537 GCA_013400635.1 Hypocryptadius cinnamomeus | reverse complement strand
TAATATTATAAATATTTTCTTTTTCCTTCCTAAAATATCAAAGTAGGTATTTTCCTACTTTGTAACAAAAAGGAGTCTTCAATCTCACTTCTCCTGTGATATAGATTTGAAGGCACAACTGCAGACACACTAAGTAAGCCTCACTAGCATTACTGACATGATCTCTTTGTACCAGCAGAAGCCCCACACCATTGTGACTTCTTACCCACCTCATCCTCCTCTGGGCTCCTGAAATGTGCCCACAAGGATGTCTTGGATGTCTCAAGGTCAGATTTCCAAAATGGCTGAAGGATATGAAGATGAATACAAACCCACTCAGAGTTTAAATAACTGAGCACTCGGGTAAATCCCACTAATCCCACCTTTCTTTTAAAGTTCATATGCATATAAAGCCTATTCTTAGGAAAAGCCATCCCCCAGAAGTCACCATTCTCAGGCATACTGTCATGGCAGGGGTTCTCTTTTTCTCCCAGTGAGTCTGCTGGTCAAACAAATCCATTAGACCTAGTTAAAACTGCCTTCACTCAAAAGATGCAAATATAAATGTCTCCTGAGCCAATATATCAGTATTGTCTCTCTTTGATAAATCTTGCTATTTTCTTCTGAAGTTATTCCATATTTTACAGATTTATGTTAGCTAATGTGCAAATGGGAAACACAGGTGCCTCCTGTCCTCTGTAATATCTCTTATAAACTCTCCTCTCATGACTGAAAGAGTAGGATTTGTGCTGTTAGATCAGCATAGCCACAGGTGAGCACTGGCCTTTAATTTATAAAGAGCTATCAGACATCCATGATGTGTTCATTTGCTATGTTTATTGCTGAAAAATATGGGAGTTTTTACCTTGCAGATACATGAAACATTTTCTAAATATAGCTCTTAGTAGTACTTGTTAAAAATGAGGGAAGTCACAAATTTCTCACTGAAAAATTGCACTTATCAAAAATATAAGCAAATCTTGGCAGAAACTTCATGTAGGTTTTCCAGCATCTCTTTCCCCTCCCCCCAAAAAAAGAATTTAAACTACCACTTTATATTATTCAGATCTTTCCTCCTTCCTCCTTAACCTTTTTCCATTGTAAATAGAAGGGAAATAGAATTTTTAAGAAGTAAGAGAAAGAATTATGGAGAAAAATTCTCATAGACTTTTTAAAAATCCAGGTTTGGAGCTTTTCTGCTCCTTCCCTGAAATACAATCATTTGGTTGAACTGGAAGCCTCTAGGCCAGCCTGTTCTTTGGACCTTGAATGTAAAGAGCACATCCAGCCAGAGGTAAGAATCCAAGGTTTCTGGCAGAAAACAGCATCAGACAGAACAGATGGCAGCTCCTGATCATGCCAGAAAGAGGAAATGGTGTTGCCAAAAGTGCAAAGAGTTTGTTCAGTTCTATTTAATGTTCTTTGCCAAATTTCCCAAATCATAGTCAAAAGAGTCGAAATTCTCTGTGAAGTCATGTCAAACCTATGGTTGATTCACAGCATGGTACGACTCCTTTCATACATTACAAATAAAAGCATGATGGTAACAGTAAAAAAATTGAGAGGTCCTCTGATCTAAAGATGCAGCAATCTTTGCTTCCAGGGGTATGCAACATGCAAATAGGACAGTGAGCCAGGGAAATAGGTCTAAAATCAGTCATGAAGAGAAACACTGGTTAGCAGTCATGCAGACTTTAGACCTAGTGCCATGAAGGGCTCATTTCAGTGGTAAGATGCCCCAACAGAGGATCCAGGGCAGTTCCACCACAGCAAGAAGCGTCACCTTCTTGCTCTCCCTACTGAGGAAAAAAACTGAATTAGCCGAAATAGTTAACAAATAGAAAATCTAGATCAGAAGTGGAGTTGAGCAAGCAAGATTTGGGGGTGTCCTACAGGAAGCATCTCTTTTTTTTCTCCATGGCTGTTTGAGAGGACCACTAGCAGCCTTAGTACTATTAAAGAGGAGATTATGGAATTCAGTATTAGGGGCTACCTGGAGTATGGACTTTTCCTAGTGCTTTGTAGCTCAAAAGAAGGAGGAAGCCAAAAAAGAAATAAAGAGTCCAGAGGTGCAAGATGAGTGAGAAGAGGAGGCTGTAGGCAAGGTGGTCACTCAGGCTGGGTGACCTCCAGGAGGAGGTAGACACCAGGGGGGCACAAGGAATGTGCAATAAATTGATAGGTGAGGCCAGCAAAAAAATTGTCTTTTATAGTCTGGGGACAGCACAAGATTTTCACCAAAAGCAAATGAAAGTCACTAATCACTACCAATTACACTGTAGACGACTTACCACAGCTGGTGCATAGAAAGGTTCACAAAAAGGCAATATGGGTAGTACAGATTTACATGTTAAGAGGGGGAAAGGTATAGGAGACACCAGCCAGCTCCTTCAGCAACCCCTTATGAATAAATTGTTTCTCTTACTACTGGTTGTACCTATTTTTATTTAAAATAGACTGTCCAAGGACAGGCAGTGCATACCTGTGGTGAAGTTATTTGGAAACTTTCCTATCCAATTTCTGCTTCAGATTTCACTTTGAAAATCTAGCAATTTAGAAACAAACAAAAGCATCCCACAGAATGATACCAAAGGACAAAGTTATTTTGGGAATACAATTTTAATCAGTGCAGTACCAGCATTTAAATTTGCTGCTGTACTGACATGAGTGGGGAAAATATAATTAAAAACAAGGAGTCCAGAGGGACTAGCAGTTTTGGAAATGAATCTACACCTGTGTCACCTTAACATGGGATTACTGCAATTCACTCTTGATGCAGAAACTGTGGGAGGAACAAGTGCTGCCAGCTGACTTATTAGGATGAGTTTCACTGTGAGTGACACCTCTGCTCTGTGATGTACAGTGGCCAACAACCAATTTCCATCTGACTCCCTGCATTAGGGACTCAGCAAATCAGTCACCTCACTTTTTATTTTCACGTGAGTCCATGGTGTCCAGATTACTGTGGTGAGAAGACAAACGAAATCAATAGAATCTCTGCACCAAAGAGACTTCCTATCAAAACAGAGTGGCAAGGGGACAGAAAGGGTACAGCAAACAAGGGTGGCCGCTCACCAGACACGGGTGACATGTGCTGAATACACCTTCTTGTCACCCAGGGACAGGAAACCAATTCCTCTGAAGCACACTACTGCCTTAGCTGTGTGTCCCCAGCGTTTCCCTGCCCCAGGGACAGGCAACACCCTAAGCTATGGCTCCACATGGAGCCAGAGCCAAGGGCAGATGTTACTGGGACCATCCCCTGGCACTACAGGCAGGGACATATCCCTTCGAAAGCATGTCCCATCCCACACCAGCTCCCCACCACCTCCCAGGGAGTGAGCTGCCACCCTTCCAGCCAGGCAAGAGGGATCCACAAGAATCACTTGGATAATGAACCTGTAAAAGTAGTACCACACTGCAGGCAGTTCAGGGGCTGACAATCACAGCCTTTGCTACCATGTGGGCTGATGTATCTTAATCAGCTATCCAAATCAGGACAGTGTTTGGGTAAACTTTATTTAAAACACTGGTTTCCCAGAACATAAAAATCCCTCTGAAAGTGTGAGAACACTCATACTTGTCAGAAGAGGTTTCTCATTTCTTATTGCTGCAAGTTGCAAGGAAAGGAATTCTTTATCCTTCTTCCTTTATGTTTTCTTCCATTATCCTCATCCTATAACTTTGAAGAAAAATCTTGGTGATGTTTTCCAACATAAATCCGCCGTTCATTGTTATTTCAAATAAATTGGATTTCAAACTGAGCCCTAGAATTTCCTAAAATTTTCAAATCTTTTCTGTGACACTTCAAAATGAGACATTTTGCTAAAAAAAACCTTCTAAAACATCTATACAACTCTGAAAAGCTTGAACAAACCACAAGTGAAATAAAAAGCTGCACTTTGAATAATAAAAAGAAATATAATAATATTGCAACAAAGCAAATTTTTCCATCTAGTTTTTCAGCAGGGTCATCACTCAACCCTGGGATATGGCTATATTTTCTTTAGGCCATAAAAGAGCTGATCTGTATCTGCTAGAAGCAAGGTGACAAAGTATCACCACCTCTGTGAGTGAAATGAGCCGTGTCACTAGAAGTGCAGTCTGAGCCTTAAAAACTCCTGCCAGGAGAGCTGCAGCACTTCGGGCCCCCACAGCACACAGCAGACTGGGTGCACTCAGGGCATCCCCAGCACAGGCAGGTGATGGGATGCACTGAACACACATCACTGTGTGAGCAGGCAGGTGAGCCAGCCCTGCAGCTGATGGGAGCAATGCTGTGTGCACAGGCCTTTGCTTCAGTGCTCTCCTGGCCCTGAAGGGCTCTGCTGCCCAGGTAGAGAGCAGTACTGAAGTTCACCAGTAAAACCAGTGGGTTTCTCACTTGAAGAAACCCAACCCAACCTTCACTGACAAAATGCTCTTGCACAGATCAGCTCACAGTCCCCTTTCCCTGGTGGAAGAATTGGAGGCATTTATGTGTCTCCAGGATCCTTGGAGATACAATTGTAAGAGGCCACCTTGCTGCCAAGTACAATATTGCTGCAGCCAATAATCATACTCGGGCAGTTTTTCACGGAGCTCATGATCATTCTAAGCATAAACCTGTCTTCACAACCCTCTGGATGATAAGGGAAAGGTGGAGACACAAAGCTGAAGGAGCTGGTGGAGGTCACTGAACAATCTGCAAGCAGGGCTGCCATCAAGGGGCTCCAAGCACCCAGCCCTGCTGCTGGCCAGGCTGCCCTGAGTCCTGGGTGAGTGGTGGGAGAGCAAAGCTACTGAACACCTACATGTTATCCATAACTTGTCACATAACTACTTTTGTGAAACAAGGAAAATCTCCACTGCCCTGATTCTAGGGATATGAATCAGGTTTCAGGTGATGGACAGGCTTTTAAACTCAATTTTGTTCAAGCTAAAAGCTTCTTCAGAGGGTGTTTGAGTATACAACCGTCTTTTATCTAGTGCTTTCACACAAATATATAAACCTAAGATTGGCAGGAAATGGCAATTGTTTGAAGCCTTTAGCTTAAAGTGTATATGGAGAAGCCAAAGAGGAGAGCCAGTGGTTTTCCACCACCTACCCACCCTCCATCCAGGATGAACTCCCCAGTCTCTGATGCTTGGCATTACCACAGTGGCTGCCAGGGGACAGACTCCAAAGCTACAAACCACAGACACATACAGACATGTGCAAACAACAGGACTAGCAAAAATCAGACAGATACCCTTTCTGCACAAACACCTGACACAAATGAAAGCTGACAGAGGAGAAGTCCTAAACTCTTGGCAGCATTACTTACAATTCACAGGCACCTGGGTAGCTGTTACCAAACTGGCTGACTTTATGTGAACTTCTGCTAAATAACTCCATAGGTGCCAGCTAGCACCAGAGATTTCACATGCCATTTGAACAGAAGAGGCTCAACAGTAAGCCAACAGAGCTGATGAAAAGCAAATCACTGAGTCAGTTTACTACCAATGAGCTCTATTAAGTGACTCTAATGTAGTTCATCGCCCTGAAGTAGTCACTGTCCCTCACTAATCTAATGGCAGTATTGACAAGGATCATTTACACAGCTCCCCTTAAAAGGTTACCAGTATTTGTCAGGACTCTTTGTGCTCGGGATGTGAGTGTGGGCCCCTGTTTACATCCCAGACTTGCCCATGCTCGTGGCACAGCCGCCATCCCAAGAAGCACAGGCTCCTCTCCGCACAAGGTCACAGCCAGGCACCGGGTGTGCCATCCTCCAAACATCTGCTAGGGATTAACAGAGACAGCACAAACCTATCCTAAGGGCTGGAATAATGCAGAGAAATCAGTTGTTTGACAGCTGTACCTTGCCACCAGGTATCAGTTAATCTGCATTAAGCCTACCCAGCTGTTTCTCGTGGTCAGTGTACATGCTCCCCTAATGCTAGGCCATATCACACAGTTGTGGTTTTATGTCCTTGATCATTAAGTGCAGCCGCAGCTTAGTTTTACATCTTCTATGTAAAAATGGAAAATAAAAATCACTAGTCCCTCAAGCATCATCTCTGAGCTTTAACTAGCAAGAACTAGCCCCTGGATTCTAAATACACAGATCTTTCTGGCTAAAATGTCTGCTTTTCACTCCCATTCCTTCTCTGTTTTATGATGATGATCTGAATTGTTCAAACATCATGCTCTATTTGGATAAATTCTCATCTCTTCAACATGCAGCTCTGTCTAGAAAATGAAAGAAAACCACAGCAACAAAGCACTCTGGATGCAGATGAGAGGAAAGAGAAGAAGAGCTAATGTGGACAATGGGCATTTTAAACCCTCTCTATGCTTACAATGTAAATAGATAAATCAGAGAAGCATTACTTGAAGTATAAAATTATCTTTGTCTTTCAAAAACAGCTTAAACTGCTTTAAAAAAGAAAAAGAAAAAAAAAAAGGAAAAAAAAAGCTGTTGAAATTCTACTTAGCTTCCCACCTAGGTTCACAGATACAGCCAGATGCTCCAAAGGTGCTGGAGGCCACTTTTTGAGATAGTCTCAAAAGAGGTTTTGAGAGAGGATCAAAGGATCAGGGCAATCCTTGGGATGTAATCCCTTGCAAAGAGGGACAAGATTAGGAGAGAGGCAGTGAGGGAAGGTCTCAGACCTTTGACTCTCTCCAGCCTCTCAACATTGCTCCATGCTCTCCAGTGGACATACTGTTTGAGACACTTGTGTCCTTCAGCAGAAACAGGCCAGATTCGCCCTGTGTTTGGAGGTGTTTGCTGGAGGACATCTAAAGCCACTGTGTCACTTGCTTGTTCCTTCCCCAAGCAGCTGTCATGTACCTGCTCCTGCTCAGCTCTAGGGCCACCAGCTGATTCTGCAGCTCCAGGTCCACAGGTGACCTCGTGGTGGAGCTAAACCAGGATCCTTTTGGGGTTTGAGAGCAAAAAATATAAAGCAGACATGAAGTTTCAAGCTGAGTAGAGGAACTTGCCTGCCTGCCCGCCCAGGGCTGTGCATGGTGGGGATCACAGAGGGGTCTAAACCTCTCCACATCTTCTGCACAGCCTTGGGGAAGAGACCAAGTCCTAACACCACACCACTTGCACAGGAGCCCAGCAATCCATGATCACTCCTCCCCAATGTGTGCAGGACAGTTATTATTTTCCCATTATTTTCACTTTTTTTCCTCTCCCATGCCACAAGTAGCTTGCAGGGTCACACCAAGGATACGAAGCACAGCAAGCTGGGGAAATCTACTCAGACAGATTTACACTAGTGGGAGGCAGCCAGTGCTGATTCTGCTCCTACTGAGCAGCACATGAGAATAGTCATTAAGTTCAATAGACCAAGGCCACAAAATAGAAGAAGAAAATATTACCTCCCTTTTCCATTTTCTTCTGTTAACAGAGAAAAAGATAATAAAAATAATTTCTCAATATTCCCAGCATTTGCGTAAATGTGCTCTAATGATCAAAATATGGATCTCTGACACAAAACCTTTTAGGCCAAATCCAACAATTAATCAAACCTTCACAGCCCAGATGAGGATTCCCACCAGAAGATGAAGTCATCTGGTCTTAAAAAGTGGGACAGCTGCTGCAATGGCATCCCAGCCTCCCTGCGCAGAGAAAAGTTCACTGACAGCAAAACCTCTGCTCTGTGGCAAGCAACTGAGAAGCTTTGGATACCTGGCTACTCCAGGACTAGGGAATTGCCTGTAGGTCCTTTAGTACTGAAAACATGAGTTCAGCACAACTGAGAAAGCAGCTGTTGGCTTCCAGTCACTCTAACAACCCCCATACCCTTTTCTTCCTCTCTAAAAAGAGGGTACCTGCCTACTGACATCATGTACTGCTTGGGCTGTTAGTTTCAGGAATATAAACACATCCACATCCCTCTCCAAATACCCTCTACATAATCCAGCTGTGCATTTATAAGTTATTGCACAACAGTGATGCTGAGACCGCCAAGTCAAAGCCTCCAAAGAGAGGAAATGCAGAATTAAAGCTGCTCAGTCACTCACATGCTGTTTAACTTCACATACAATGGGTCCTTCAATTGGTGCACCTGGGTTATGCAGTGAATTCAATTGTTGTCCATGGCAGGCTTTCCACATTTGCCACAAAAGCCACAAGGAGAAAATACAAATTAGAGATGGAAGAAAAATACTTAAATTGCTTAAAAAGGAATGTCACCTAGAGATAGGACTCTGTTGGAGCATATGCCAGAAGGAGCCCTTCTGACATCAGGCAGTGTTTTCAGACCAAGTTGCATGAGAATGGTTGGTAACTCATGTCACCTTCCCAGTTTTCCAGAGGTCAGACACGGGTGGATAGTCAGCAGTGGCTATGGAGTGGATACACAGCAGTGAGGAGGAATGCTCCTGGCTGTGGGTGAAAACGCCTGGACCTAATTCTGTGTTCTGTGGCCCAGGGCCTCAGTGCCTCAGAAAATACAACAAACAACAGAAGGTACTTTCAGTGCTTAGTTTCTCAGCAGCAAAATGGGAATTACAAGATAATCTAAAACTCACAGCAAAGTTGCGAAGATAGTAGATTAATGCCCATAATGTTTTTGGTGACATCAAAAAAATGTCTAAATAACAAAAAAACCCAGCTCTTCACTGAGTGAAACAATAGTCCTGTGGAAACTGCAATGTGAGGTCAAGCATTCCAGCCTCAAAAGCCAGAGCATCCAGGACTGGAGCTTAGGAGGCTCCCCCAGCATGGGCCCAGTATGGGTGTGCACCAGCTGGATGAGCTCCCACTGCTCCCAACTGCTGCTGCTCCCCTGCCAGGATGGCCATCCTGGGCATCCAGCAGCAGTGCCTGATCCCTGATCCACCGTGCCAAACATTCCCCCAGCCTGACTCAGGCCGTGGGCCAGACCTTAGGGCCACACTGAGCTACACAAGGCTGCTAAATCTGGAAGCAGCTCTGTATTTCAGTGACTGCAAATAGCCATTAAGCACCAGCAAGCATACTGCTCAAGGCTAATGCACCTAAACGCGTCCATTCACTCTATGCAAAGTGCTCTGAAGATGAAAAACATGAGGGTATTATTTTGGCAGACACCAGGATCCTAAATGCAACTATTTTTTCCTACTTCATGCTGAAGTTGTTAAAATTCTTTGAATATTAAATGTCCAGCCCCACTTTCAGGGTTGACTTAAATGCGGTTTCCAAAAAATGTGCTGAATATTATTCATTTCTCAGGGAATCAAAAAGCAAGAGGCCCTTTGATGGGGTTGCTTGCATTTTTAAATCACATACACACGCACTAGTTAGAAGACTTTGGCAATTATGGTTATATATGCTGGTATCTCAGACAAAAATACACAACGCAAAAGTCAAGATGTTTAGAATTTTCTCTGTCATATTTTTTGTGTCTTTAACCTGAATCTATCCCACATTACACAGCACAATACCAGTGTCCGAAGAAATTAAAAAATGAAGCCCAGAATAACCAAAAAGTGCGGAGAACTGCAGTCTGCTACCTTCCAGAAACCAAATTCCTTTACACTCACTAATGAACACAAGGAAATAATTTTCCCCCTGTGCTAAATGTGGATCTTATCTTGTATCTGGATCTCAGAAAAAGGATTCTGCAACTTCTTTGGGGAATGTTTATGTTTCAATATTTATCACCTGTATTGATGTTAGTGAACTAAACTGGTAGGAGCTGATATGGAGTAGACTCTGAGTCAGAACACTTGCTCCTGGAAACAACACACTTGAAGATAAAAGACAAATTTGAACAAAATTTGTAATACAGGCTTATATGTTGGAGTATTTATTCACCATTCAGAAGAGAGTCAGGCTTCCCACAGACAAAACTGGATTGCTAGTGACCCCAGACCACAGCGTCCACAGTAGGAGAATTCCCACGTTCTGCCTGATGCAATTTCTAGACCAGCTCTCTGGCCTGGCTCTCCTGCTCAACCAGAAGTTAAACATGCAAAAGTACAACACCAAACACTACAGGGCCTAACATTTTGGCACCCAGACTCCTTAGAGCAAGTGAAGATTTTAGCACTAACTTATACCAGACTTACACAAGTGGGCATGGGCTCCTCTGGCTGGCATGGACAAGAGTCAGGTGTGGTTCAGAAGTGTTGAACGGTGCTGTGCCTGAGCAAGGATGCCCTGCCTTTCAGCAGGATGTAGTGATCCAACGTACTAATGTCACATATACAGCTGAGGGATCACAGCTGGCTCTCATCTGGCCAGCTCAGGCCACAGGCAGAACAGATATGTCTGTCTGCACTTGTCTTCAGAGGCATCTCTAGTTTGCATGGCACACAGAGAGCCACCCAGATTATCTCAGACAAGTCAAGGAAAGATGCAAAGTTTAGGTGCTTAAGAAAGTCTAGGTGATTCCATGCCAGGGGACATCATCTTCTGCTAATAGATCACACATGTTCTTTTGTATTCAACACCCAAGACAGGCTTTTCCACAAAATACAGCAAGAATACGTTGCTTCCTCCTCCCCTACACTGCCTTTAATCTATATTTTTGTGATTAAAGACTTCGTATGAGAGGTAAAAGAGCATTTTTTTTGCCAAAGTCTTTTAACCCAGCTTCTAGCATTCAGCACAGCAGTCTAGTCATGAAAGTATGCAGTGGGTTTTGGAGGAGTCTGTCCCTCCTCTTAAAATTGCTCCTCTTTCTTGAAGCAACTATATATCTACTGGGGCAAAGCAAAAGTGGTTTAGCTAGGTTAAGTGGGTTCACGCTCAGCTGAGGGTAGAGGCAACTTAACAAAATAAATACTTAGCCAAAGTTGAAAAATGTAAATTATTTTGAGAACATTTGTCCCAAAACACCCTGAGGTGGAGTAATTAGGCTTTCCTGGGAGAGAGACAAGCAAGCCAGCCAAGAAGGAAGGGATTTAAATACAAGCTTCTCATATCTCTATGATATTGGTGTCACTAATGTGACAGTCCCCCAGTGAAGGACGGTGTGGGTATTCTTTGCCACTCTCCTCCACATGGGGAGAGGAAGATTCAGGAAGTGTCTTGAGAGCAGGACTCATAGGCTGAAAAGAAGCCAAGCACCTTACTTGTCATCCCAGCAAAGTCTCAGCATGCACTGGGATTCAGATCTGCAAAAATTTTAGCTCACCTCTGAGTTTGCTGCTGCTACCCATGGGGCAGCCCTGCCACCACCCAGCCAAGAACCAGCAGTGCAGAATTGCCTGAATTCTCTCCCTCAGTGCTTGCTTCCTCACTGCCCTGATACTGCCCTGATACTGCCTGTCTGCCCTGAAAAAAAGAAACACTAAATTATAAACTTGGGTACTACCTGGCAGGGAGGGACCACAGCAGCTTCCAGATACAACTCATCCTGCTGGGATCACCTTGCTTTTGGTAGAGCAAGGAGGGCAACCCCTCTCCTGTGTCAGGGACCTGTGTATGTGTGGCTGCCTGGCAAATGGAGATAACAATCCAGCGCCCCACTTCCTCACAGCCATGTGTTTTGGGGTACAGGCAGTCTCCAGCCTCCTCTGCAATGCTGGGCACATTTGGCCTGAGCACAGATATGAGGGAGAATGTTGTTCCAGGCCAGCACTGCAGAAAATCCCTTGAGGTTCAAAAGTCTGCATGCATGTTTACATTAAACAACATCATCAGATAAAGTGTGCTGCTTCTCCTCTCTCCTGTGTTCTCTCTCTTACTCTGTGGCCCATGATTTTTGTACCACTTCTGCTCAGTGTCTGTCTGAACAGCAACAGGAGGCACCAAGAATAGCCCTCTAATCTCTGCTCACTTCTTATCCCTCTGATACTTTCAGAGGGAATGGACGATGCCTTTGCGTTCCTTTCATCCTTCGCCTGGGCATGCTCATTTGAGGCTACATCTCTTTTCTGCAGCAGAAAGTGTTAATAGCTTGTTTTGTTTTGTTTTCCCACAGTGACAGAGTTTTGTCATATGATGGTGTATGTCATATTCTTCATTTTTGGTACCATCTTCTATTCAGGTCCACAGGGTCACTCATTGTGGTGGCTGGTTCAAATTTTTAAGATATTTCTTCTGCAACTTTTGTACTTTTCATTTTAAGGTGCTTGGTTCCAGAGATTTGAATAATTTGCCAGGGAACAAAAGAAGCAGCCAGGAACATGGAATTTGGCATTGACCCAGACCTTCATTCATAATAAAACTTTAAAAAAATCAGCAATGACTCAGCACTGGCATAATTCACAAACCAGAAAGACTTGCTTCCCTACCTTACAATTGCATTAGTAGGTACTTAATCACAGCAAATAACATAGTGGATATTTTATTTTTGAAACCATATGCTGTATTGCTGTAACACATGGCCTCTCATTTAAAATATCCTTGTCAGATATAATTGGCAGAAGTCATCAGATGAGGCTCACGTCATATAATTAGATGTATTATATTAGTCTGAATGCATTACTTTAATAGTAATGCCACAACATACGCTAACAAGATGTTTTAAAATACAAACAACTTCCATGACCTTCTTGAGGCAATAGCTCTGATTCTCTGTCATTTCATTTTGGCAATAATCTATTAAAAATATGTTGGGCAACTTGTTTGGGCCTTTCTAAACCTCCTCATCCAAACACACCTGTTGTTGCAGATCCACACACCCACACAGCTCAGCTCAGCCCTCTGCTCAAGCACCTCCACTGGCACGCGATGAGGAAGGGCTGGAGATGAGGGGCTGGGGCACTGCTGGCCACCTCCAGCATCACACTGGGCCTGTGCACTATCACATAGACAAGCCACTGCACAGACTTGCTGTTCTTACAAGCTCCCCAGTTCTTACAGGCCAAGGATGAAGTCCCCAATCCTTTGGATGCTCATCTATCACATTAAAAACAAGTTATTTTCCTCCTGGCTGTTATGCACAGTACTATTGCTAATAAACATAAACGGCTTTTGCTTACCTAGTGATACCAGGTACTTCATCTAAAGGGAATAGGAAGCCTAAGTTTTACATTTGGGAAACACCTTAACGAAAAAAAGGCAATGGCCACATGGTGACTCACTGCTTCCTGATGATATTCTGGTTTTTGAATAACAGTGTGGGTGTGGATGTCTGGGTTTTGGGTGGGTTTTTTTAAGTTAACGATCTGAAGACGCCCCTTGGTTTACCCTGTGATGCTCCTGGCTTCCTGCCTGTGTCAAAGTAGAGATGAGTTCATGATGCCTTACGTGCCTCAGTTTCTCTAGCACCTCTGTTGCAACATCAATACTAGGAACTGAATTGAAATACTAGTAGGAAAAATACAGCCATCTATTTTCAGAGTTATGCATTGCTGGGCTGTATCCACATACAGGATTTTTAGGACTGAAAAAGTACACACCATGTCCTTTACCAGAGTAAAGCTGTTATTAGCCTGCTAGCTTGCTTCCCAGGAAAGACGTGCCTATTCGCAAGGCTAATTACTATTAATCACACTCCTCACCGACCCAGTTAGGCTGTTGGAGAAGCTGGGGACAATTTCTCACACACACAAGTGGCCCTGCACATGGAACAGCCCTGCTCTCTGTGTCTCCCCAGGAGGTGCGGGTCTGAGCAGCTGCAGGTCTTGGGGGTCAGCCCACAGCTGCCTGCAGGATATTTCTGAGGTGCACCCAGAGATGATACTGTATTATAGGCACACAATAAAGTAGGGGGAGAATTCAAAGCTTTGCCACATTCCTTTGAAGCTGAATGTATTCAAAGATGGTGAAGGGCCTTGAGAGGAAGCCATGTGAGGAGCAGCTGAGGTCACTTGATGTGTTCAGCCTGGAGAAGAGGAGACTGAGAGGAGACCTCATTGCATTCCAGAACTTCCTCATGAGGGGAAGTGGAGGTGCACTGCTCTCTTCCCTGTGGTGACAGTGACAGGACGTGAGGGAATGGCCTGAACTTTTGTCAGAGGAGGCTTTGGTTGGATATTAGAAAAAGGCTCTTCACCAAGAGGGTGTTGGACACTAGAAAGATCTCCCCAGGGCAATGGTCACAGCACCAAACCTGGCAGAGTTCAAGAAGTGTTTGGACAATGCTCTGGGACACATGGTGTGTCTCCTGGGGATGGTGCTGTGCAGGGCTGGGTGGTGAACTTGATGGTCCTTGTGGGTCCCTTCCAACTCAGCTTATTCTGTGATTCTGTGATTCTGTGATTCTGTATTGCCAAGGTCTGCTTCACAGTTAGACATATATTCGGGTGTCAAGTTACTGCCTGCAGCTTGTATTCAGGTGAGGAATAACACCACATAGGGACAAAAATATTACACATAACCCTGTCTGATTTCGGAGAAAAAATTATTTACATCTAAAGACAAACTTCTTCCCTAAGAAAGCACAGATTTCTTTTCAACAGAGCCTGGCTCCCTCATCCATGCAAGATAGACTGATTCATGTCAGATATACTAATTACACAAAATTAGGATGGTTTGTCCCACAGGAAATTTTAATTCATCCTGATCTTACTTTATCAAATCAGTAAGCAAACCTGAATTTCCAAAACTAAAACTTAGACACAGAAATATGGAAGTGGCAGGTCCCAGAATGGGCAAGCTAGAAGGTCCAGTGCACTGTACTGGCTGGCCCTGTCCCCTGCAGTGGCTGCTGATGCTTGCAGAGGATGCACTGAACACAAGGACACTCCATCTTCCCCCAGTCCAGCCATCTGTGACTTAGACTTCAACACCTGAGGGATGCAATGTGTTTATTTGCCACAGAGAGACTGACCTTTCCTTTTACATTTAGTACCTTTGAGACCATTTGTATTCTTCATCTCCATGTCATTCAGTAACAATAAATTCTACATAATTACAAACAGAGTGGAACAGATTTTCCTTGTGTTTATACTGCATTCTATTTAATAATTTCTGTGGGTGCCTCTGAATCTGTTAAACAAAGAGAACAGCATGCAATCTGCATAAATTTCTCTCTAATATCTCTAAGGTTTTATAAAACAATGCATTATTCCATTCACGGTACTTTGTCTTTTCCAAGCCAAAGAGTGCCAAACTACTGTGAATGTCTTACAGTTTTTGCTTCAAGTTGGGTTTTTTGTTTGTTTTGGACCTTTTTTTCTCGATTTTTCTGTATCATTTTTTGAGTTGCACCAACCAGAACTACTCCTAGTATATGAGATGGCTTCATGAATTTAAATAGTGATATTGTTATATTCCTATATTGCTTTTCTCATCATATATAAGGTGCTACTTACCCTTATAATTCTTCAAAATAATAATGCTAATATTATGTGAAAATTATCCACAATATTTCCAAGGATTTTTTTGTCTAAATTGTAATAACTGAAAGTGACCTCCTCATTATACAGTTAAAACTAAGGGTGCTTTATTTAAGTTCTGTTTTCCTCTATCCGCAACAACTGTGTATTATCTGGAAAGGCCATCCCTTGTTATTCATCTGCTCTTTCTTGATTATTTGTGATTGTGTCTAACATAAATCCTAGGATAAGTGGTGTGAAAATTAAATTAATGATCATTTCAAAAAAGCTCCTTTTCAGGATACTGAAACATTTCACAGTCACCTCTTCAATGGCAATCATTGCTTGTTTGTGATTTTTGATTTTCTCAAATTATATTTAATGTTTGTGAAATGTAGCCAACCCAAACCCTTGCCTTGTTGCCATCAGTGTCCAACTGTATGTGTAACACAGTGCCCTGTTGCTCTGTGGTACGCCTCTCTTAGCAGCCTGGCCCTTCCCACACACAGCCAGATGTCCAGTGATACCAGGGGCTTTGTTAAAAGTTTGCTGTTTCACGACATTTGTGTTGTGAGTCAAGTCCAATCCTGTTGTTTTCGCTCTGGGGCATACTAAATACAAAAAGCTAAAGTGAAACTAAAAGGATATAAACCTATGTAAGGAGAAACCTGAAAAAAATTTTTAAAAAATCAGGGTTTTGTACATACAGCAACTTTTTAACTCTCACGTGCTATGAGATATCTTACTCATTAATCTCAGTCCCTTCTTAAACAATCTGAATGTGTGGAAAAAAAGACACCTATCCCAATACCTTCCAAAACAAGGAAACTGTTATTTCATGAGTGCTTATTTGAAGCTAGCATTGCTTCCTGAATTCATGGTGAATGGTTTTATTTTCCAGCAACATGAATGAGCACAAGTCACAAGAAAAGCCCATGACCCCGTGGCAGTGACAAGGCACTTCTGAGCCCTGTTAGCCAGGGATGTGATCAGCAGTTCTCTCACTGCCAGAAATGGAGCCTTGCCCTGTGTGCATTAAAAAAACCCAGAAACGCAGCCAACATCCAGCAGAGAGTTAACCACTCCCTCACCCCAGCTCTCTCCACCGCTCTGCTCCTCAGCTCTGTTCCCAGGTCAACATGTAAACCCCAAATTTCTAATGCTGGTGCAGGTATTGGAACTGGATCTCTGCTCACACTGAGTGCAAGGCAAAAGGTATTAATTATTTACTATTTTGATTATGATGTACTGGGAAGTTTTCTGGCAAGTTAACAGCTCAGCAACTATGGAAGGAGAACTGAAATGTAATGGGCCATAAGTACGGAAACATTTGTCCATGCAGAGCCTTTCAACACATGATATCAGCCAGTGGTTTGGATTGTTATTATTCCATTTTTCTTCAATAAAATTTAAGTTTAACTTTATGCGCAAGGGAATGTTTGGCAGTGATACTAATGCATGTATCACTGTAAAAGGTAGTTAATTTATTCCCAGACACCTCTCCTCCCTGCAGTCAATGTTACTCCTTCAAGAAAAGTGACATTCTGGCCTGGCTAAAATGAATGTAAGAACTCCCTGTCGTTTCAACAGGAGTGAACTTCACCTTGCCCAGGATCTGGGGAAGAGTTGGCATCAGCCTTCAGATTAAAATTCAAGAGTTCCTGGCTCTCCTTTAAAGTGCACATTATTACCATGCTCCCCTGCTCACAGCCATCCATCAGCTCTGCCTATCCCACAAGTGCTTTGTAAAGGCTTCATTTTTTAGAAGCAAACTTCTGTCTTCTCATCCAGTTTCCACGTTTGGAGTATTTGAGCATTTTTAGCAGGTTTCTGTCCAACTTTGGAAGCCTCTCTTGGAAGCCGCAGAGAATTAATCACCTGCCAAGGAGAAATTAATCCCTTTGTTGCTGCCTCCCTCATGCATGATGGCAGAAATCCAAGCCTTTGGCTCCACCAGCAGCAGCCACATGCCTGTTTCAGACCTCTTCAACCCTCCTGCGTCACCTCTCCTACCTCCTCTCGCTTGCAGCTAAGCTCAGGCTATTATTAGCTGGTTTTAGTGATGGAATATGCTTGCTTTCCCCCCTGCCTTTTCTGCCAACAAGGATGCACTCTGACTAATACAATCTCCAGCTCCAGGCTGAATTACTGCGATTGAACTGCATAGGGAGGCTCTGCCAAGGCTTTGGCTTCATGACCATGGGATAGCTCCATCTCAAGCACAAGGGAGAGTGCCCTGGGGGTCTACTCACTTCTTCCCCTCTTATTCCCAGTCCATTTCAAAACCCAGCAACTTATCAACAAAGTTCAGCTGTAGCACAGACCATATCTCCAGGTGCAACTCAGCTGGCAAAGGATGCTCCACTGGCAGACAAAGATAAAGTATGCTTAACTTGTGAGTTCTTGCAAAACAAGAAACTGAACAAGATTAGAAAAATCCAGAATTTTTACCAAAAAAATATTATATCTGTTTTCCAGAAAATAACTGAATACCATAACTGTATGACTCCTTATTTTATGTCATGTTTTTCTGTCTGGTAGTTCATATATTCCACATACTGCTAGGATGTCTGTTGTTTTATTGGGTTTTTTTTTTTGTCCAAGGGGTCTATGAGAGTGTCTGGGAAAAGTTTAAGCTAAAAAGATGCATACTGCAGCATGGAAATTTATAAAGACATATAAAATTGAAAGCTTTGAAACCCCTTAATATATATGTTATGTATACACAAATCAATGTAAGCACATTATATATTCAGCATTCAAAAAACATAATGTACTGGGACAGATGTTGCCTGTGCCATCTTAATTCAGTCTCCCTGTGTGCTTCATACAAATTTAAATTATATAATCACTTTCCTTTCCTGCACAAACCTGTTGTTTTAAATTCATATAAAATTAATCAGCTCTCAAGTTAAATGGAAGGTGTGTAAGCATGCTGGCTATCATCCATGGGACAATTCCTGATTTTTTGTTGAAAAAATCAGGAGGTATATAGTGATTGAAATGTAACTGGGTTTGCTGAACTTAATCTTACCTTGAACAGGAAGAAGGATTAGTAGAGTTCGGGCCACCCCTACCCTATCTCAGTAGAAGTGACTTTCCAGGTTCCTTGCTGACTAGACCAAAGAACAGGATGTTAACACAAAGGAGGAAATTGAAGGAGGAATAAAAGAATATTTTCAACTCAAGGTAAAGATGCTTGGAACAAAATGGAGTACATCACTTTGACACCTAGAGAAGAATTCAACAGCCTCTGCTCCAGTCATATGAGCGTTGGCCACAGACAAAAGGGACTGAGACCCTCATAGGAGCACAAATTCACTCCAGTTCTTCTTGTTAAAACCTAGTAACTAAATCCTTATAGTGAGAACTTGAAAATCCTGGTTAACCTCCAATTTGGGAAGGTTTCAGTGGGCACAAATTTCAGAAAGTGGTGCTCTGTCATCCTCCATTCCTAGATCACAGGCAGCTGAGAAGCAGATGCCTTGAATGTCCCAACTGCACAAGCACAACAAGCCCAGCCTGAGCGATCACAACAGCGTGCAGGGTGCTCGTTTCCTCAAGCATCTCCCCAGCTGTATGTGCTGGGTTTAGAGTTAGCTTTCTTCACAGTGACTGCTGTGGGGCTGTGTGTGGATTTGTGCTGAGCACAGGGTTGATAATACAGAGATGTTTTTGTTACTGCTGAGCAGGCTTTAACCAGAGCCAAGGTCTTCCCTGCTTTTTGCACTGCCACAATGGTGAGGAAGCTGAGGGTGCATGGGAGGGTGGGAGGAGACACAGCCAGGACAGGTGACCCAAACTGACCAAAGGAGTGTTCCAGACCATGTGACATCATGCTCAGCATATAAAACTGGGGATAAGAAGGAGGAAGCGGGGACATTTGGAGTGATGGTGTTTGTCTTCCCAAGTCATTGCCATGTGTGATGCAGCCCTGCTCTGCAGGGGATGGCTGAACACCTTCCTGCCCATGGGGAGAGCTCTGTGAATTAATTCCCTGTTTTTCTTTGTTTGTGTGTGTGGCTTTTGCTTTCCCTGTTGAACTGTCTTTATCTCAACCCACGAGTTTCCCAGGTTTTACCCTTCTGATTCTTTCCCGGCTGGCGCTGGTGAGGCGGTGAGCGAGCGGCTGCGTGGGGCTAGGCCGCTGCCCGGGCTGAAACCACGGCACCACACAGCCTGCACCCACAGGCTGCCGAGGGAAAGCTGCTGGCTGCCTCTCGGTCCCAGCACCAAGCTGTCCTGAAGACACTCTGTGTGTCACTTTGTTTCTCAGAACAAATTGTATCCACATGAAATGAACTCTGCCTTACATCTCAGTCTGCCACAGAAAAACTGATCAGAGGATAGAAATTGACTGTTGCTTAGGCCATTATGTGCAAACAGAATTACACGCTTGGATCTTTGGAAGTTCCAGGTTCACAAAGCTGGGAATTGTTATGCAAGAAATCACCTGGAAGAGCAAATTTAAATTAAAAAATTTCAATTATAGCTGGGAAATATTCAAGAAAAGAGATGTAAAAGACCATAATAAATAGATTTTATTACATATATATATATAATAAATAATCCAATGAACAAAATAGGGCGATTAAGATGTCAACCTGCTTAAAAAAAGAGATAAAACAACCTTATAAATATGGGTAATAATTTGAAAGTGCTGAAAGCTGAGAGCAACAAATACATATCAGTTAAGAACTGTAGAAAGGTTAGCAGCAGAGGCAGAAATACTCAAGAAGTGAGATCAAGGTACAAAAGGTTAAACAGATGGAAATTAACTGGTGCAGCTAACTTGTAGTCTCAAAGTGTTAAAAGCTGGTGGAGAAGGTCATCAGACCTTAAATATTGGTTTTCAGTACAGCAGTCATTAAGTTGCAGCTACCTGGCAGAGAACTGATGCTACCCCAGTAACTGCAAGAACAAATGGGCCATCCTGCTGCTCTGTCAGAACCCCAGGAGCACCACAGAAGAGCAGATAAAAGACCTGAGTTTAAAGCTAGTAATAGAGGTAATAACAAACAGGTTTATGGAAAGCATATAGTAGCAAACAATATTGATAACTTTCAAAAATTGGAAGTTTTGTTGATAAAGCTTCCTCCCCTGAAAAAAAAATTCCTGAATTGCTCTAAGATATTCAGCATTGAGTCACATAAGAAGCAAGAGGGAAATCAAACCCAGGTTCACCTGATTAAGTGAGAAAGGAAGCTACTTCTTTGATACTTTCAAAAGTTATACAGAAACAGAGAGACAGCAGTGTTTCTAGTGAGTTTTCTCTGGGGCTAGGTGATATCTCTGTGCCATTTAATATTGAAATAAAATATACCTCAAACATTTTAAGGGCAATTTTAAGGGCAGAAATATTAGAAGAATATTGTGTAATAGAGAGTAACTGTTCCTCAGTAAAGGACTATGCAGATAAAGGTACAGATAAATAACCATTTTTTAAAGGAAAAGGAAACATCAGTGGGATAAAAATGAGAGGGAGCATAGGTGAAGAACTAACGAGAAGGAGATCAAAAGCATCTTCCCAGGACAAGGACTTCAGTTCTCGACAGAACTGGAAAAGCAGTCAGCCATTCACCCTTGGGCAGCTTCTCTTTCTCCCAGGCCAAAGCAGGAGTAGGTGCTAAATAGATGAAGGCAAGAGAAAAGAAACAAGCTTGAAAAGCAAGTTCATGTTCATAGCTGAACATGAACCGTGTACATGTTCAACACTCCCACAGGGAGACCCTGTCTCTGCAAACTCTTACTTAGCAAACAAGTATTTCACTTGAAAAATGCAAGAAATTTGGACGGTATAAGGAGATGTATGATTTTAGGAAGAGAGGGAAGCTAAGAGAGTCTAAGCAGCATTAGAAAATACTGGGCCCAAACTAAAAAAGGTAATTTAAAAGAAATAGCATCTCTTGGAGAAAAAAGAAAAAGTGTACAGACTGACCACATCAATGATCCAGTCATCTGTAACATACCTTCTCCAACACAGATGAGACAAGTACAAGAACACCTTGAGATCCTGGACTACAAAAAAATCACCATCCATAATTCAACTGTCTAAACAACAACTTGTGAAGTGGCTTATGTGTCCAGTGGACATAATAAATACCTGTTAGAGCCTGAACAACAGAATACAGAGCTCTAAAACTGAGTGACTTGAACAGCAGGTGGAAAACACAGCCATTCACAGACATCCTGAAGGATGGTATTGGCAGAGTTGTTTTACAATCGCGTGGCCAAAACTAGAAACCAGAGAGTTCTCTGCTGCTCTGCAGGTGTTATTTAAAAAAAAAAAAAACAAAACCAAGAAAAACCCCACCAAAAAACCCCCAAAACCTTTGCTCCTATCCACTCATCTAAGAAAGGCAGCTGTTCACACAGTGAGGGCACCAAAAGGTTCATGCGCTGCCTGCAGCCCATGTTAACTGAAACAAACCACAAAACTGCTGTTGCTTCTGAAGGGGCCTGGCAAACCTCATTTTACCACAGAAATACAGAGCTTATTTTTCAGCTTCAGATGTACAATTTTCAAATTTAATGCAAACCTCAGAAAGATTCAATTGTTGCAGATACACTCTAAAGAATTAGAAATACACTGTGAAGAACAAACAAGACCTAGATATCAATCAGATAAAAGAGAAAAACCAAAACAACTGCAAGCTGCAAGTCAGGTTTCATGAGAACTCTGATTTTGAAAGCTACTGCTAAGGTACAACCCTATAGACTTTTGGCCCTATTTTCAGCTCAAAGAAATAATCTCATAATCTGAAAAGAAACAAAAAAAGAATATATTTGAAGACATGAAGGTAGTTAACTCTGAGGTACCATGGTATTCTAAAAGTACGAATGAAGCTGGTTTGGAGTTTAAGAAATCTAAGACAAAGAGTTACCAGGATGAAGATGGTCAGGTTTGTTGCGTTCAACAAGCAAATTAAAAGAGCAATTTACTGATAGTGCTGTTTTTGTTGATTTTGTTCTGTGTAGTGTCCGCATCCCCAGATCAAAATCCTGCTCTTCTTCAGTCTTCCTAAGAAGCTGCTCCCACTCTGAGAGTCTGAAGTTAATGGAGAGGGGACATGAGGTAGGCAGGGTGGACCCTCTGGACTCAGTCCAGGTGCCTCACTGGATGTACACAGAGCACGTGCAGATTTACATATTAGCCTTCCATAAATCTCCACCAGGCCTGTTAGGTTTTTCAAAGTGCTGGAACTCCCAGAGTCTTCAAAAGATACCTCTTCAAATACTCCTTTTTCATTAGCAGCAAAAATTTACTTTCTATTCTTTTTTATTTTCCCTTATCCTGAGAAGAGTTTGGACTGAAGTGTGTCTGCTGGAAAGCACCTGATGAGAGCAGCAAGCCCAAAGCACACCAGCAGCAAGAAGAAGGTCAGCCCAAACTGCTGTACCTCAGCATAGTTCCTTCCAGCCAAAACCACCCTAGAGACTAAAATGTCCAGCAGGCTTGCAAAAAACATTTCTCTTTACAAGCAGTTGCAATGCAAAATAGTGTGGTGTAGAGGGAAGGAAACCTTTTATAAAAAAAAGATTGACTTCTGGAATTTATTTAGGTCAACACCAGTGGGACTTTCTCAGAGGGAAGGAAACTTTTTGTGAGCTAAATGTTTACCTTCTTTGTGGGAGCAGCAAATTAGGTGTTTACTCCTTCAAGCAGCAACAGAAGCCAATACACCTGTTCCTTCCAGATTGTCCCTGCTTTTTTTGGCATGCAGTGCCTTGAAAATGGCTCCAGTGATCTGCCACAGGAGGGCCAGGCGGTTTGATAAAACAGGTTGAAGCATTTGTTTCTTAAGTACTAAAAAAACCCAAAGTAGTCAATGGTTGTGCTGGCTAAGAGAATATAATGCTTATTGCTGCATTTTATTATTTCTGGCACCGATCCCACAGAACATTGAAATTAGACTAAAATAAAAACTGATGAAATGTGGGTAGAAACAAACATGCCGCATATATTTATGAAAAAACCTTAAATCCTATATGGCTGTGCCTTTCCTCATGGGGTGAGGGATGGGATCAGAGAGATGTTATCCATGGCCTGATCCATCACTGCCCTGTGAACCACCCAGCCCCAGTTCCCACCCCCAGGAAGGACAGGGTGACGGGAAGGGCATCTAAAATCCCATCCCTGATCTGCCAAGTGCAAACTTGTGCACCATTCCCACAAAAAAAAACACAGGGAAGGACTGAGGGGTGGAGACAGTGTAAGTGTGAAAACCCAGCTGAGAATCTGCATTTCTCTGGTAGTGCCTTGCATCAGCTGTCACCAAGTCACCACAGCCTGGTAGGTGACATTCAGTATATTTATGTATATGGAGAGCCACAGCTGGATTCAAACAAATTTTTCTACAAAAGTTATAGGCTGAGAGCAGAGAACATTAAACCTTAGGGGTTGGTTCACAGTCCTGTGAAAAAAATCATTGTTTTTCTCAGTATCAGTCCAAAAATGTCTTCAGTGTCAGAAATGATGCTGGGTTATGCAGGCAACCCAGCTCAGCCCTGGCCAACAAATCTGCAGAGTAAAGACACAGATTTAAAAATATAAAGGGTTTATGCAAAGGAGCCAGACTGAAAGGTGGATTGAAATTCCCTTTTGACCCTACACCCATCACACACCTTCTAATCCCTTTGGAGTGCAAAGTGCCTCAACCCTGGGAGGTGCAAAATGGTGCCTCATCATCTGGGCACATCAGCGCTTGAGGAGGTACAGCACTGGCCCTGCCACAGCCAACACCCTGCACACAGAAACAGCTTATACCAGCAAAAAAAAGTTGTTTTGCTGGTAGGAATTAAACCACTTTGCCGAACAGATTACATTATAACAACAAAAAGGCCTTTTGATGGTAGGACTGAACTCACAGTAGGGATTTTACTGTTGTAATT
>VYZP01004780.1:4806-18461 GCA_013400635.1 Hypocryptadius cinnamomeus | reverse complement strand
CTCTTGCCATGCCAGCAAAACTTTTTAAGCATAGACCAACTCCCTGCATTTTTATCTTTTCAGTTGAAAAGGTTACACAGAGGCAGAAGCTATGAAATGGTTTGGTACCTGGCATGGGGAACTGTCTTAGCCCCCTAGAAAGCAATTTATCTTGCAATGGAGAAGGTTCCTGAGAGCAACTTCCCAAAGGAATCACAGTGATACAGCAGCTCTGGAGGTGTGCCAGGGGACTTGAAGTTGTGGTCCGAGGGCTTTGCAGGTGTACTCTGCTTGCAAATATTTTTTTAAAATAAGACTTTGGTTCGTGGTTTTTTTTGTTGAGTACCTCTTTGAAATGTTTGCATCTACTGTGTTTATAAATCTCAGGGGGTGGGGGATATTAATTCTAGGGAAGAGATTCTGCAGTGATGAAATGGTGTGCATATGCAGATCAAATCAAATTGTAATCCTTTGGGAAAATCTGACATGTAAGTGCTCCTTATTCTGAATGTGCCAATTCAATGGCATACACACTTTTTATATATAATGTAATGCAAGAATAAGAAACTTAAGACACATTTAAAGAGGGAAAAAAGGGTGGAGTTCCTTGGCAACAGCTCTAATCCCTTTGAAGGCTCTGGCATCTGCTGAGTCAGGCACTCCCTCCCTATGTTTTAGTTTACAATCAGCCACTGAGTCACAGCAAGTTCCTGACTTCCCTGTTGGAATTACACTGTCATGAACTACAGTTGCATCTTTTTAGGGATTGGATCCTTTTATTTAATGTCTTTGTTTTTGTTGTTGTTGCCCAATTATAAATAAACAAATATTGAATAAATAAATTAAAAGAAAAAACAAAAAGAGTTCTGAGCTCTCAGCTCTGAGTACAGCTGCAAGAGACTTGTTCTCATAAATGCTGTCCTCGAGCCACAAAGCACACTTCATTCTTCGGGAAGTCCTTGGAGCTGGAGAAGCATTTTGGAGAGCAGCCATGGGATCCTCACATGAAGCGTCTGGAGGTAGGATTGCACTAGCAGAGCTCTCTGCCCTGCTGGATAGACCATGCTCCCCAGCATCAGACTAATTAGCCAGGGTGGAGCCCCATTCTGATATAAATCCGTGCTAGCCTGGATGTCTTTCTACAGTGCTTCCCAGTGCCACGCAGACACAGGGATGTGGCCTGGAGCCAGCCACCAATCCTGCCTTATTTCCTCATCCAAAAATTGAAGATGCAGTCTGCCTGCCAGCAGAAACTCCCATTGTGAAACTGAGTTTGCTGATATTTGCAAAGCATTTAAAGGTGTGTCTTAGTGGGAAAAAGTGTCTGAACTCCAGGTAGGTCATAGGAGTAAACCTGTTTCTGATTTTAGCAGACAAAATAGCAGTGAGCAGCATTTCACATGCACAGAGTTGAGCTAGGATTCCTCTTTAATCAAGTTAAGTCAGGTTTCATTCCTGCCCCTGCCAATTATTTAAATCCCATCTACCCACAAAAGCCTCCAACCCTGCTGTGGTGGAGCTATTGACTCACGTTGTCTCTCAGTCGGGGTTACAATACATTGACCTGCAGTCATCACCAGCGTGGATAGGGAGTAGCTCCATGGGAATGTGTCAGTGTATCCTCTGGCACATCCCTGGGCTGCCATGGCACGTGCCAAGCCCCCAGAGAGATCCCAGAGAAGTTTCCTGGGAACAATTAACATAGTGGGTCAAGCAGAAACTTCTCCAGCTGTCAGTGGATGTGCCACTAGAAACCTCAGGAGAACGTGGTTCAGGTAAAGCCCCTGAAGCACCTGGGTTACCCAAGAGGCATCATGATGACCCTTTGGCTAGTCCACTGCCAGGAGATTAGCTCTAGGCAATTCTGCATCAAAATATGCTCTGCATTAACCCGTGCCAGGGAACTGAAACCATGACTCTGTCTCTGTGCTTCGTGAGAACATTAGAGGGGAAATGCTGAGAAAATGCAACGGGACTGTTCACGGAAGAATGATTTCTGTCTTTTCTTCAAAATGTTTCTTGAGTTTAATGGAAGCATCAACAAACTTATCTATTAAGATCTCCTTTGCTCATCAGCAGTGTTTCTATCTCTAGGCAAAACTTGATATCTGCTTAACAGTGCAGAGCAAATTTATAGGACAGCTTAAGGTAGGAAATAATGAATTCCACTTCAGCAACTGATAGCACATAATTGTGTGTAGCTACAGTTTGTCACACTGAAATTCATGATAATATGTAAGCTCTGGGGTTCAGTTCTTATTTGCCTCTCATTGTTTAAAGAAATAGAAAAATTAGAAGTATTAAAAAATGGAAATAAGTTCCATTAATTAGGTCACTTCCAGTTCAGTGAGATTCTCCATTACTTTTTAAAATGTACTCTTAACCTGTGTTGTTTTTAAAGTAATTTTTTCTGCTTCATTCCCATTTTTCTCCCACGCTCTTTCTATATTTTTTTTATTTCCATGTACATTACATGAAAAGCATCCATTTTTTTCATCGCATTATTTTCTACAACTTTTCAACATTTCTTCAGCTTTAGAAATATTACAGAATGTCTAAAGAAAATGAAAAATATGTATGTTTAAAAGTCTCTAAATTTTAAACATGTAAGTAATGCCTTTTAATGATAGAAAAGCTTAAAGGAAGAGAGTTAAATTTATAAAAGCTAATATTTTACCACCGGTTTTATATTTCAATTATAATCCCTTAAATATTAAAAAGCCCAGCATTTCATTTAAGGTTTTGAAGTATAAAACCACATATTTTTATTGAAAAAAAATCTGAAGAAAAGAATTGAACTTAGTCTGAAAACAGTGACTTTTATTGCTGAAGGCATAGAAATTAAAAGCAGTCATGTTTACTGAGGAGCTGACTGTAAGGGGGCAAGGTCATAATTTGCACGTAATTACTGGTTTGCACTATCATTTAACCACTACTGAGATGAATATGTTTTTCTTCCTTCCCTCTTCCTGTGCAGAAGTAGTGTTCAGCACACTTCTTATGCATTAGATGTTCTTGTGCAAATCACTGTTTTCTGTGGCTTGTGATTCAATAGCAAACAAAGCTGTCACAAACAAGGTCTGCATCTAGAGACAGCTCTGTATTTTTTGATAATATTTTCAGTTAGTAAGAATGTGCCATCAGCACATAATTACAGACATGCATGCTATGACAAACAAACATGACAATATTGTTGACTAGAGTAAAACAGGAATATTTTAAATATGGGGTGTGTCTGCCTTAGTATAGTACATACAGTCACACCAGTCTCCTCTGCATCAATTCACACAGAAAATACCCAGCCAAGTATTTTGGGTGAGCCTATAAATAATACTGTTTCCCAAGGCTGAGAAATAGATGCTTCTTGGACAACTTTTAAGGAACTTGATTTTCAGAACTGGCCAAGGTTTTGCTTACTTTGTTAGTACCACTTTGAAAATGCAGAGTGTCCAGGAAGAGGTGAGCATCTCCACTCTGGGAACCAGTCCTCAGCTGAGGAAGATGTCAGGTGCCAAGAAACAAAGGGGCCCAAACTCACTACACATGTAGTTTGACCTTTATATCAAAGCCATTTTAAAAATAGCAAGATTTTGTTTCAGCATTTGATGGTGGCATACCAGACACTGCAGCTAGAATGAAGCCATACACACTGATATCAGTGTTTGTGTGCCCAAGGGAGAGCTACTGCCAGCCACCTAATTCAGTGGCAGCTCTTCCTGCCATAGCCATAACTCACCTTATCCATGATGGTCTGTTGATAATTATTTCGTGTATGACCCATTGTTCTGCAACAAGCTTGAAAAATAATGACAGAATGTTTGCTCCCTCACTGATATCTTCAACCTTTGTTCCTAACTATAGCTTTCAAGGGAAGTGCAAGGCTTGGAAATGGACATGGGTTCTTGGGACTGTACCTGCTCCTCTTTGGCAGTCGGTGTGGTAGTCCTGATATGACAGGACTTCATATTCTAAGCTTCATATTCTAAAATTCACAGCGAAGGTAGTTTGCCTGGGCTATCCAATCTTCTTGGCTTAACAGTCAAGATTTTAATCACTCCTCCAACTTGCATTTACACAGAATTTCTAGAGACAGGATGAGTTCCTAGCTGGGATGAAATAAATTTCCAATTTCTCCACAAGACAGAACACTATTCTCTCCCTGGCTCTGAGAAGCTGATTGTGGGTGAGCGGGTGCAACCCTCCCATTCTTCTCCAGCTGCCTGTGCCAAGGGCAGAGTACTGTGAGGGGCATTCACACAGTGCACTCCAGAGCAGGGTGGTGAGATAGGAGGGTGGGTGGCTATTCATAGAACCACAGAGTTATTGAGGTTGAAAAGGACCTCTAAGATCCTCGAGTCCAACTGCTAACCCAGCACTGTCAAATCCTCCATTAAACCATGTCCCTGAGCACCACAGCTGCACCTCTTTCAAATACCTCCAGGGTGGTGACTCCACCACTTCCCTGGGCAGTCTGTTCCAATGTTTGACAACCCTTTCAGTGAAGATGTTTCCCCAAATATCTAATCAGATGCTCCTTTTGTTCAGCTTGAGGACCTATAACTTTTTATCTGAGAGGAGATCAAGCCCCACCTCACTACAGCTTCCTCTCAGGTACTTGTAGAGAGCAATAAGGTCCCACCCTGAGCCTCCTTTTCCCAAGGTTAAAAAACCCCAGATGCCCCTGCTGCTTCTTGTAGGAACTGTGCTCCAGACCCTTCACCCACTCCACTGCCCTTCTCTGGACTCCCTCCAGCACTGCAGCGTCTAAGTCCCCTTGTCATAGAAGGAGATCAGGTTGGTCCAGCAGGACCTGCCTTTTGTTGACACACACTGGCTGGGCCTGATCCCCTGGTTGTCCAGATCCTTGATGCTGGAAAGGCATAAAGAAAGGCTTGTGCAACCTTAATTCAGCCCTCTTCTAATCTTCAATTACAAAATCACACACTGTATTTTCCATGGGGCCCTGCCTCATTCAGTTCACGGAATAGCTAGTGTTCACTTAATGAGCAACTATTCAATATTTTATTTTCTTCTCACTCAGTGTGTTGCCCTAGGCATGATTTACTAGATGTAATTCAAACCTAGCTGTGCAGCCAAAATTATTAATTTTAGCGCAGCTTTTTTTTTTCCTTTGATACTCATCCTCACAGCACTCCTGAGTGCTACACAAACAGTAAATAGCATATTTTCATAATACCACAGTGAGGGTGTTTTCATAATACCCCAGTGTGATTAAATGGGGAGGAGAGGTGGAATTATCCTCTGTGTTTTGCAGGTGCATAGAAAAGGCAGAGAAATACAGAGGAGACATTGCAATCCAAAGAATCAAAAATTTGTAACACTCTCTTGACAATTTGAGTTCTGACTTTTGAAAATTCTTAATATAATTCCAGTTGAGTCAACCTGTATCCATCAGTGCTCAGAGATGGAGGAGACCTTCTAAGCCATAGCCTGGTTCCCTCCTATCCCAGGCAGCTTTTTAATAATCTTATCAAATTGGACTGAATAAGAATTGGGTTTCTTGAATTCCTATTAAGAAGCTGAGAACTCACTCCTCTGATAGTTAGAAACCCTTTTCTAATTTTCAGCCTAAGTTTATTCATAGCCAGATTGCACTCATTTGTTCTTAGGCCAACATTGTCCTTCACCTTAAATAGTTCCTCTCCCTCTCCGGCATTTGCCTCTGCTGATAAATTTAGAGTGAGGAATCACATCTTTTTCTCTCTCGGCATTTGTCTTGAGGAGCTAAATGAGCTACACTCCCTAAGCTGTCTCTCTCAAATTAAGCTGCCAGGTCCCCTGCTCATCCAATGAAGTGCTTTCCATACCTGCTTCAGCTTGCACTCATCTGCTCTGGGCATGGCTGACCAGGCTTGTAGGCAGCACCAGACCTGCCTGTATTCACCCAGAAGAGGGTCAAGAGGCAAAAGGGTAACTGCTGGTAACCAAATGAGGTAAAAGTATTTCTCTATCTGCCCTGGAAATGGTGTGAAATCTCAGAATCAGCCTGGGATTTCCACAGCTACAGCACATCAGTAGCACCCCAANAAAGTATTTCTCTATCTGCCCTGGAAATGGTGTGTCTCAGAATCAGCCTGGGATTTCCACAGCTACAGCACATCAGTAGCACCCCAATGACTGAAGTCTACCAGCACATCCCAATTATGCTCCTTTTCACTTTCCAACAGAAAGTCTCAGCACTGGTTGAAAGAATGCATGTATTTTGTAGCATTGAATTTCATCTTGCTGCTCTCCTGCCAGTGCTCTGGATCATCACTGCATGCCTCTGCTCCAGTATCCCAGACCCAGTCTGGATGGTGATACCCCCACTAAATGTCAGTGTCTGACTCCACTGGCAGACTAGTGAACGTAGACCTGTACACGCAGGTGTATACAAAGTTGTTTTTTGAATCTGTCTGCTGCTGAGACAGATTTTAAAGAACTAACCAGAAAAAAAAAAAAAATCAGAGCAACTATTAGAAAACCACACAGGTCGGCTATGAAAACTCAGAGCATTAGACACCCTGATTTGTTACCTTTTGAAAAATTCCTCTACTCAGTGGCTGTCAAATATTGGTCACCTATTTGACATGAAATAAATTATATTTTGATTTCTAAGAAGATTACACTCCATTAAATGTAAGTCTGCCTCAATTATGACATATATGCACCTTTTGGGGATCATGTGTTTTTCTTTAAGGTGTGAATTGATTTATGCAAGGCCATTTGTAGTCATTTTTTTCAGTCAAACATCTATCTTAGAATCACATACTAAAATACCTGGTAAATAATGACCAGACCAATTGAACACAACTGGAGAAACATAATACAAATTTGACAGCAAAAAAGAATGTATAGGCAAGAAATCCAAGGAGAATAAAAGCAATGCAGTAAGCGTGTGACACCTCAGCTAAAATAAATCTCTTCCAGTTGCACAGACTCCTTGTTTTTCTGGCTAAAAAAAAATCTGCATATTTCAAGCAGAATACAGCAAGGAGAAGGATGCTCCCTACTCACCAGACCACAACCCAAACCTAGGGGAGTGGCCACAGCAGGTGATGGTAGAAGTCACTGAGCAGCTGATAACAGAAGACTGACAACCGTGAGACCATGTCAGACTTTGTGTCACCATCCTCTCCACAGATAATAGCCCTGGACAAGCTGAGGGGACCCAGAGGCATATACCGTCAGATTAAGGCCACTTTATGGATGCTCTTGGGTGTACACTGCGTGCAAAATGCTCCAGAGATGGGTGTAGGCAAGAAAAAATTTCCAAGCCAACAAATTATGGTGATTTCAGGATAACTTAGATAACTCCAAGGTGTAGGAGGGATCAGATTTGAGCTGGAATGATCCAAAGAGGCAATGAATAAACACTATGCCTCTCTGACCTCAGGAGGGCTCAGCCCAGACACATAGAAAAAGTTGCAAAATATCCTTTGGAAAGTCAAAACCTAAATTCATGGAGACATAAAACAAGGAAGAGGTAATACATGAAGATTTCTGTGAAAAGGGTGCATTGTCACATGTACTTGGGAAAAGAGAGAAGACTTTCTAACATGCAGGGGAAGAAAAGCAACAGCCATAAGAAAGGCTTGGGCAGAGCAGAGGGCAGGTACGAGCATGTAGGCATTGGTGAGAGAAGAGGTGCAGGAAGGAGAAATGCTCATGCAGGCACTGCAGGTGGGAGGCAGGACATGCACTGGAGCAGGGTATTGGAGAGGGGGGAGCCTTTTCTTATGGTTCCTGCACTGCTCCCTTAGAGCAGCCCAGTCTTCATTACCCACTGGAGTTAATTTTGGTGGCTCTGTGAACACAAAACAAGTAGATCCAACGACCACCCTTAAAGCAGACAGTTCACCTGCACAAAGGCTTGCACCAGCTTCACTAGATCAGCTTTTCTAAACTGCTGCTGCTGGGCAGACGGGGTCTGGGGAGGTGAGGAGGGAAAACATTTGGTCCTGGTGTTACATCAGTGTGTCTGACAGAAGTGTATTTAGTCTCTTCCCAGTGAATAACACCTATTTTGGGGGCAGAAAAAAACCCAACTGTCTGACAAAGCCACACTTCGTATGCCCCTTATTCTTCCTTGAGAAGTATCTTCAGCTGTGAATACGTGTATATACTCTAATGACAGTCAGCTGTCACGTCTGTAAACATACATTTACCTCCCATTAAGGGTTATTTGCCCCTTTTTGTGACCTTTCACCAGCTTTCCATACCCTGGCCATGTGGCACAGATGGTATAATCCTGTCAGGCTAAGGCAGGTGACAGTGCTGCTCAGTGTTTAGTAATCAGTGACTGTAATTAGCCAGACTGGACGCAGGCTCAGATAATAGGGCAGTCAAACAGCTGCCAGTCATGAGGCTTTTCCTGTGGACTGCAGGGGATGGAAGAGAGGATGATATAAATAGGCCATGCATTTTTTCCAATACACTTTATACAGAAACAGTGATAATGTTATATATGGTATTTTTCATTTAAAAAGATTCCTTCCAGAGTGACCAATAAAGTGTGTTCCATATCATGAGGAGTTTTTAGTTGGTTTTTAAATCTGATGGAAGTGTCTGGAGAGTGTTTAGCAGCACCAGACCTTTTTCCTATTTGGAGACTGTCTTGTCATGTTTTCCTTACACAGATATGTTCACGCACACACAAAACGTGGATGGATGAAGCACTCCAGGCTCCTGATCCTTAAAGCAACTTTTTAACACAGGAAAGTGCTGTCACAAAGCTCCTACTTGTTTGCATTGAGAGATCAGGATTTACATAAATAAAATGAAATTTAGTTGTAGTGAAAATAAAGAAAAACAAAATTAAAGAGATATTATTAAAAAAAATTTAGGGTATTGAAACTTTTTACTGGTTTTAGTTCTTCTTAGACATCTCAGAGACTGTCCTCATTTCTGATTTTGTGTTACACTACACATTTAGATGATATATAGGCTACACATGCTGTATTTAAGAGAAGCAAGCAGTGTGCTGAACCAACCATATTTTCATGTGAGAGATGATTCACTGTCTCCTGGATGGTAGAAAACTCTCTGTCCTAAGCAGATGCTCATGCTTACAGTCTGTGAGGGTGAAAGAGGTTTTATTGCCAAAGAGGCAACCAGTCATCTCTCGCAGAGGAAAGTCTAGCATTCATTGCCTAGGAGGGCTTTTTTTTCCTGACTTCAGTATTTTTTTTCCTTTTTTTAAACATGTGCCTATTATTGCAAAGACACTAATAATGAGATATATTTAATTTTTAAAAATGCACGCATTACAATTAATCAACTTCTCCTCATCCTTTATTGCATATATTCCAACAGCTTTTCTCCCCCTTCCCCTCCAAAATTGCGCTATTTATCTATATGGAACAGATACCTTAATCTTTTGGGGGGAAAAGCAGAGAATAATTTCAATTTCCATGCATTTATGAGAAGACATTCTTAAATAGGCCAGTGAAAGAGATATCGCATCTATAAATAAATTATTCCGAGGCGGGCAGTGGGATGGGGTTACACATGGCCATTGTGCGGGGAGGCTGCAAAGCCTGACCCGGGAGTGCAGCTGTTGTCTTTGTGCCGGGCACTCTGCCTCTGCCATTGTTCCCCTGATTACAACAGGCACGTCGGGGGCGCGGGGAGGGCAGGCGGGGGTGAAAGGATGGCTGTGCATTGATAACGCCTGGCACTATCACAGAGGGCAGCGACAGGCTCCTCAGCTGCGGCGCTATCGGGGTGCGGGGCTCTGGGGCGTGTGCGTGTCCCCCGCCTCCCCTCCCTGAATCAGCAATTTCAGGAGATGTGAATGTGTTCACCTCCTGCCAGCTGGATCTTACCCAGACACATACACGGGATTGTGTCAACAGATGGTGTAAAAGGGGACAAAAAGGACAGTATTTCCAAACTGAATATGTAATATCAAACAGGTGTGGAGGTAAGGAGATGGTAATGAACAAGGAACGGCGAGCTGCAGGAAGGGTGTCTGTGCTGCTCGCAGCAGAGGGGTGGGGCGGGAACTCTGCTCTTACCACGCTCTACTCAACAGGAGGGGAAAACGGCCATGATCTCTCTGCCACTGCCATTGTCCCCACTGACACCTCAGCTGCTGCATGGCCTGGCCACAGGGAGATGGCAGAGGTGAGGTCCCTGCTGCCCTTTCGTCCCCTGCATCATCTTGTTTCCAGCAGCACCTCTGAAAGCCCTACACAAAGATGCTTGGCCTGTCAGCACCCTAAAAGCTGTTCTCACCCACTAGCTGGGGCAGAGGCAGGCCAGGAGGACAGGACACCAATAGCAGAGATGTTCCCAGCTCCTGCTACCAGCCTGTCTGGGGCAAAAGGGAGAAATACCCTGGGACAGAAAAGCCTGAATCAACTGGGCTAATCTGGGATGCTGCTGTCAACACAGATGCACTGGGGACATCTAAACTGCATCAGCATGAAAGGCATTCATGCCCCAGGAGGTATTGTGTGGCCCATACCCTGCTACAATGCTGTGATTGATTCCCATCTCCTTCTGTGGATCTCCTGACACCTGGGATAGCTGCCACTCACTACACCATCGACCCTTTAGGGCTGCATAGCACCTGGTGTCATGAGCTTGGACATGGGCAGGGATACACCTGCCCTGAATCCTTCTGGAGTAGTCTGCCAGGCATGCAGAATGCAACTGGGTTACTTACCCCCAAAAGATGACAAAGCAGCTGTGCTTGGCAGCATCCATGGAGTCCCTCATGGCCAAACTGCCTGTCCATTTGTATCCCAAGATGTGTCAGAGGAAACACAGCATGGCTTTTTTCTCCCCACTGTCTTGTGAACTGGGGTGCACAACAGCTCACCACTGCTTCGTAGATTTTTCCTTTCCTAAAATCCAAAGAAAATCCTCCTATTTCTCAGGTGATGCTATCTGGTCCCTCTGAGCTCCTCCTCAACTACTACAAAGAAGTATTCATCTTAAACCTACTTAATTTTTATATCCCTGTCTGGTTTTCTCCTTTATTTCCAATTACTGTGGGTCTCACTATCTGTAAGGAATAGGATCACACATCTGTCTCACTGTTAAAACTGCAAACAGACACCAGGAATAAGGGATTTCTGACATGAAAGCCATGGCCACCCATGACAAGCAGGGGTAGAAACTAAGATGCCTGTAACTGTGGGACTGGGGCTGAGTCACTCAATGCTGTTTTGATGCTTCAGTTGCTGTCAGATACCTACAACAATACAATCTGAAAGCAAGTTTACAAAGCAGACATACATTAACTTGTATATTCCTACATTCTTTCTTTTACTCATCCTGAAGTTATGGTGCGTTGTATACAAATTCACCTTACTGATACTAGTGTATTTTACTTGCAATTTGGTACACATCTGTCAAATGTAGATGAGCTTCCTTCTGTCATCCCTTTCAAATTGTTCTTCCCAGAAATGTGTTCAGCCAAAACTGAGCATTGTTATTTCACCATCTTCTGTGATCCATCAACTGCATTCAACACAATTAGCTTTCTTGTTCATCATGCAATCCTGCCCTCATTTACCTGCCTAGGTCATTTCCCCTTTCCTCTTCCCTAAGTGGGTCAGTGAGAGGATCTTCCTGATTCCTTCTCATTTTCCATGGAGGTACCTGCAGGTCCTCACCATAGCCCCACTCTCTTTTTCCAGATTCATGATACCAGCTTCTACCACAGGCACCTATATTTCAATCACCTTTCTCCCAACTGACTCTCGTTTAACATCTCTCTGTAATTCAGTAAATTAATAAAATTTAAGTTACTGGAGAACCCACCCCAATCATCTTTTCTTCTGATGTGGCTCCAAAAGTTGTAAGATACTAATACACACAGGCTGACACCCAGTACACTGATCAATACTGTATCAGTCTTGTATTCTCTCACACATCCCTCTCTTGTCTGACATGTGAAGGTCTCTGTTTGGACATCACAGCTGGGGCCTCTGTCCCCCATTGTCTTAATTATGGACTCAATGTGCTGCAGATATATAAATCATGGAAATTTTAATCAGGCTTATTGCATCCTTCATCTGGCAGCACAGACTGAAATGAAAGCTGTGTGAAATAAAGGCTATTCCAAATGAGAGGCAATGCTACATTATGCTCTTAAAAATTTTGCCATGATATTGTAACTCTGGGGACCCTCTTGCCCCACATACACGGGTGCAAGTGCCAACTCATGCTAAGTCATTTAAATAAAAGTTACAGTCAAAATATAAGACACAGGACCCAGGCTGACAAGCTGCCAGTGGTTTGTTTCCACAGAAGATGGGAAGGGAGGAAACCACATAAAATGGTCCTGAGGATGGTCACATTCTTTCAGAGGTAAAAAACCCCACCAGGGTGAGAACATGGAGCAGGTGAGCACTGGCAGGTGCATGGAGAAAGTGGGCTAGGTTTCTGTCCTGCCCCACTCCCTAAGCCCCTTCCTCTACAGGCTGCTGGGATTCCTGGCTCCTTACCAGTCCTTCCATGGTGCTGCTTTGCACATCCTTTGCTCACCCACTCCTTGCTGGTGGCACGAAGATGGGAGCAGAGGAGTGTCTCTGAGTTCAGACCTACCTCAATGAAAGACCAAGCATGAACCAGCAAACCGCCACCTCCACGGATGCATCAGTCAGGGCACAGTAAATACTACCTCTGGAGTAAGTGTTTAAGCAGACATGTGGGACAACTTGTTAGGTCATTTCCATTTGCTTAATCAGATCCTGTAATAGGCGTTAAATTGTAACATCTCCTTACACTGATGAGAACCTGACTTATCCACAGGCTATTCCCAAGTAGAAAATTGAGACTGCTAAAGTGAATCCACTCAGCATGGGGTACAGCTATGGAAAAACCAAACACATATCCAAATTGTGATGGAAAAAAAATCTCATCTTGATAGGAGAATTTGGGTGAAGTGTGACACACATTTGTTGTCCAAGGGACAGGACACACTAAAGCTTTTCATCACTGTGCATTGCCAGAGCCTGCATGATTAGCACCTATTGAAATCAATTAGTTTAATCACAGTTTAATATCCTCCAGGTCTGAATGGTTTTGTAAGATGAGCCCCAAAACCTTGCCTCTACTGGGAAAATTACCCATTACTGACATTGGCTACACCCTAACAGATGCAGATGAATAAGTAAACACATTAAGCTGCTGAGGTAGACTAGGACAAACAGCATTCGGCACTGCTTAGTAACCACTCGGTGTAACTCATCTGCCAATGTGTTGACTGCTGTTTAACTTGTTGTGTCCTGATTGACACTTGGAGCCAAGCTCTGTTTGTCTTTGTTCCTTTGGTGAGCAAGGTATGAAGCCTGAGTATCTGTGGTTTTCAAAATAGCATTTAAAAACGAAGATGAAAGAGTTTCTATAATACAGCAGAGTATAAAATTGATGCTGGAATATTATTTTAACTACAAAATGCTCCTATGAGCATTGCTGTATGGGATGGAATATAACACAGACTCTAGCCAGTATTAATAAGTAAGAATGAAAGCAGATATTGTGCAAAAATTTGGGGGATAAAAAAAAGCAGAATTAAGTACTAAATCAGACCAGCAGAACTGTCAAATGTGTTAGACTATATTCACAGGCACTCATGTGTGACATGCAGGCAGAAAACATAAACATTTGTTTAGTTTGAGTAATTTTGCTTTGTAGAGTAAAAGGCTTTTCTTTTTTTT
>VYZP01004777.1:8162-20498 GCA_013400635.1 Hypocryptadius cinnamomeus | reverse complement strand
GGGGGGCGCCGAGCGGGGCGGCGGGGCGGCGGTGCTGAGCCGGCATGGGTCACCCCGCGGGTCCCCCGGCCCCAGCAGCCGCTCGCCCCCGCCTTCTGCCCGCGGGTTTCACGGGAGAGAAATGTCGACATCTCCCTCCTTCGTTACCGGGGTAGGGGGGCTGGTCGATGGGTGCGAAAAGGGAGGCGACCGGCGGACCCGCAGGGCTGGACAGGCGCGTTCAGCCGCCCCGGGAAACGGGGTCTGGCCGGGTCTTACTGTGAGGAGCCAGGAGTGTGCTGATGGCTGAGTCGCTTTCGGTACATTGCGACTGTCACCAAATGGTGATCTCTTGAGATCTACTAAATTTTTGTCCGTTCCGAGGAAGTAAGAGCCAGTTCCAAACTATGCGTTGGGTGGGGGTAATTCTTCTCTCTTTTTTCACAGCTACGAGCACTCCCTGGAGACATGGAGCACTCAGCGGATGCATCCGGGCTCCTGGAAGCCTCTGATGTTGGGTCTCAGAAAGAGAGAGTGGTGACAGAGGAGGAATGGCTACAAAAATGGGAAATGGGTAACATCGGGTTTCACAAGGAAGAAGGGAATCTGTACGTGACTTCACTCTTCTGCCTAAGTGTTTTAAGTAATGCCATGAGATGACTGGCTTGGCTCATTCGAGAAACTCTTAATTGAAAATGGAACATTTGCAAAAAGCAAATTATCTTACATGGGCACAGCTTGAAACAAAAATTAATATAGATATTTTTGTGACCTACATTTGCCAAATAACAGAGAAAAGAAAATATTGAAATGAATTTAGGGCTTTTCCTCTTGAATCAGGTTTTAAACCTTAGAGCTTGGGCAGTTTGGCTAGAAAATCTTAAGCTTTCGGATGGAGATGCTTTGCTTCACTATTGTTCATGTGAAACTGGGCCTTTGAAACTATGTGCAGAGGACATCAGAGCAACTACCATACAGTAAAAGACAAGGCCCTAAGAGAACAAACCTGATTATGTAGTCTTTTAAGACCTGTAAAAGTGATTTGCTTGATGCAGAAGTTTGATAATCTTTCTGTTTAAAATCTCTGTTATGACCCTCTTAGAGGTGGGTTGGTTGGACTGTTTAGTTGTAAAGACGAACAGAAAATAGAACAAACAGAAATGTGTTGATTTCTGAATTATATGAAATTTACTTCCTTGCTGTATAAGTGGAAGGTGAATGCTTTTGTTTCATGTTTTTATTTCTAATGGCATGAAGCAGGTTGAGCTAATAACGTATGTGCCATCGTGGAGTTTTCATGCTACCTGGCAGTTTGTAGCACTTGGCTTTTCATGTGCCAACACAAATACTCACAGAGTTAAGTAAAATGTGTCTGTTCTTCTGCAGGCTCCTCCGAAAGTATCTGGATGTTCTTTTAAATGGCAGGAGTGGACTGAGGATATTTTTCCCACTTTGTGGTAAAGCAGTAGAGATGAAATGGTAAAACACAGATAATAAGAGCAAAAACCTTACTTGATGTGGGCAGGGAGGGAAGGAGGGAGAGAGGGAATTCTCAACCTTATATTGGCCAGTGAAAATGTGCCAGGAAAGCAGTGTCACTGGAAGCTGAATGGATAAGGTCTGATCTGAAAGTCCTGCTGATTGTCCCAAGTTCAGCTTGGGGAATGCTGAATTTAGTTGGACAGAGTGACTGAATCTATGCCCTTACCAGTGCTGCTTTCCATAGCAATGCCAGCTGAAATTACCCACAATGAGGTCAGTTGTGTCAGACAACATTTTCAAGAGACCATGTGGCATGCCACTCTGGAAATTTATGTGATTTGGGCTAAATGTAACTTCCTCTTTTTTTTGTACTTCATGTTTTACTTTTTTTTTTTTNTTTTTTTTTTTTTTTTTTTTTTTTTTTTTTTTTTTTGTTTGGGGGGGGGGGTGTGGGGAGGGAGTGTTGTGTTTAAGATTAGGGCCTATATAAGCCAGTACTTTTTCTTGAGAGAGGGAGCACAAACCAAAACAAAACCTGCACTGCATCTTCAAGTAATCCAGCTATCAGGTTTTATCACAGTACCTACTCCCTAGGCTGATTGTGGGCTCTGACATACATTGGTGTTTTGCTGAGCTGCAGCAGCGCAGAGATTACTGCACCTCCTTTGCTGCCCGTTCCTGCCAAGCCACAGAGGCAGCTGGGTGGACACTGTGCCTCAGTCACTCAGTTCAGAGCACAGCACCTTTCTGAAATGGACAGTTTCTCAGTGTGAACACCTCTGTTTTCACTGAATTAGTAGGAATAAATGAATAATTCATGAAATCTAAATAAAGCATGTAAGTCCTCGCCAACTGTATGCTGAGTGGTGCTAATTTAAGCTCAGATCATGGAAGGGAGAGTTCAATATAATGTGAACATTTCAGAAAGTCAGAATTAGACATATCAGGGCATCCTAAAACTAGACTTTCCCTAATGAATAAATGATGTATGGGAGATACACATTTTGCCCAGCCTGTGGGCCCAATGTAAACCTGGGCCTTCTCTCTCTTGTGTGCAGGCTGGCAGACATGGGGCACAGCGTTGTTGGTGTGGAAATCAGTGAGCAAGCAGTGAAGGAATTTTTTTCAGAACACAATCTGCCTTACTGTGAGGAGCCAGTCCCTGAGATTTCAGGAGCAAAAGTGTTCCAGGTATGTCAAATGATCTGGTGTGGTTAATCATGCAATGCTGGCATAACTGAGTAAACAAGTCATTCTGCTTTTATGCATCTGTTTTACTGGTAATCATTCACCTCTCCTGAAGAGGTCTAAAAGGAAGCTCTGAATTGTGTTTTTGGACTGAGAAGTTATTCTTCTAAACTTACTACTTTGGCCTTCTTGTAACAGTGAAGCACCTGAATGTAGAAGGAATGTGTTTTAAAACTGGACAGTTGCATGCCTTGATAGATTAGAACCTCTCTGGAGAGGATCAGAAGAGCTACCTCGGTAAACTAAAACTAAAAACATTTCTCAGTGTTTTTCCCTATTACACATAAATGTATTTTTTGGTTTTAATTTTTCATAGTGTATGGGTATATTTTAAGATATGATATATAAATATATACTTATAAGTGAATATTTAAAGATAGTTAGCTGATAAGGATTGTTTCCTTTGCTTTTATTGTAGAGTACCTCTGGCAACATTTCCCTCTACTGCTGCAGTATTTATGATTTGTCCAGGTAGGAATACTCATAGTGTTTTACAATTCTCCATAATCAAATATTAATACTGTCCAATACTATTATTTTATTTGAATCAGGCAAAGATTTCTCAGGTTTCTCCTCTTAAGCAAACTCATATTAATTTGTATGAGAAACTGAATGGCCAATCTCCAACAAAAGTCTAATTCCGTTGCTAATTGTTAAGGATGACAACTAATTATCATTAAATGGGCTTCTTATTCTAAGCCATTCTGTGAAAGTTATCAAAAACATTCTTTCTTTTACAGTAAAACCAAATTATCTTTAACATTACTGGTGAATTCTATGAAGCAAAACTTTAGCACAATCCCTTACTCAGAGTAACTTACTAAAGAGAATATATCCAGAGGTGTCTTAGCACAATAGTTCCCTCTTTTTGCAGTTCTTACTCAGATGTGATTTTCTCCTAGATTATAAGGTTTTGGTGAACTTTTTTGTCTTTGTTTGCTCTTCTTACAAACAACTGTCAGGCACAAAAATTTGTTCCATGGCTCTTCAGTGAGAAGAGGTAAAGTCTTAACATTTACTTTGATGGGCTTTCCAGAACTAGTACATACAGGCACAATAGGTAGTTGAGGACACCAGAACACAGAGTTTACTATGTGATCTTTTTTTTTCAATCTGCCAAAACACTGGAAGAAAGACTCTTCATTACTAGAGTCCAGAATCTTTCATACAGTAGACTATGACTGTGACTTCTGCTGCTGCAGCTGACTCCAGTTGGTTTGACTGGTGCATATATGTAACTAGTCTTGCAAAGTGTCAAACAGATGGGGTGTGTATGAATGTGACTTTGTAGATACTGCCTGGTTTCTTACCCACCTTGTCCCTCCAGTCTAGCTATTTGCTACACTGTAGTTCCCTTTAAATCTTTCTTACTGTAAGTTGACACATTGCCCAAGGATTGCTTAAGCTCCTCAGAAATTTTTGAAAAATTCAGTCATAAGTTTTGTAGCAAGTAGTGTGGTGAAACTTGTAATTTCTATCACAACATGGTGTAATAATACTTTGAAATAAACAAAAGTAGGTAATTAGTGACAATTTCAGTGCATATCACTGGATCCAGTACATAGTTTGTTGTCACAAAATAAATTGGCAGATAGACGTTCTGGATGCAGAATGAACTGTATTCCCAACATCAGTCAGCAGATACCTGTGACTAGAAAAATGCACACACACGTCTAGTTTCTATGTACAGACAATTTGATTAATTACCCAGTAATTATGGAAATTAAACTTATGTCTCTCTTGCTGAGGCTGGCCTACTAACAGGTCCCTTTCATCTCCATTAGCCTAGCATTCATTAGAAGAAAACTCAGATGTGCTCCTGACCTTTGTCAGAATGGGATATTTCAAAGACTCTTGCTAGTTAAAGAGTAACAGGAATTACTGCTCTTTCTGGGAATTCTGGGACATATGTAAAACAGTTATATGAGACAATCACTGTACCTCCTAATACAATTATGGCTGCAAGACTTCAAAAGAAAATCAAAAATTGCATTTACTGAAACTACTAAACATAGGCAGAGATAGAAATTCACAAGTTTCCTCTTAAATCCACTAGGTTTTCTGCATATATGTGAATTTCTGATTTACATGTTAAATTTTGTTAGATGTAGTCCCTAACCCATGCTGAATGCCATATAAACACATAGCAGCAGTGTGTTACAGTGAAAGAACTTCCTCATACCTGAGCTTCATCCTGACTCTGCATCAGGATGAGAGACAGCTGTGTGCCTTTTTTGACCTTTTCCTCATGGCTTCATTGTGTTGTGAAGGAAATTGGATGTGCAGAGGGACAAGGAGCATGCAGACACTCAGCAGATCCTAAGATCTGGGCAGCCAGGAGACCAGGACTGGGACAAGGCCGCAGCATGAGCCTGCCTGCAGCCTGGGATGTCTGTACACCTTGATGAAATTGCTTGGGAGTAAAGTACATGAAATGCATGTTTGGAGCCACTGCTGCCATTCCAGTTAGACCAGATTAAAGTTGGAAATTAAAACCAAGTGCAGAAAACCTCAGTGGCTTGCCTGAGGTCACCCAGCAGACTCAGCTACACAGAGAGGAGAACGGCCTCCAAGCCTCAGAAGATCAAGTTTGTCACCTGCCCCACGAAACTCTCCTTTGTGCCCTGCATGTCCATTGCTTGTTTAACTGTCTCTTTAAAAATCTCCTTTCGGTTACGAGGCTGGTTATTTAAATTAGATGCTTAGACTTGGCGAACTTTAAAAGAAGTCAGCGCTTGTAAGTTTTATCATGTCTCATCACAGTAGAGTGGGAAATACAAGATCAACTTGTAGGTTAGATGCCAGAGACTTAGCAATGCCATTGCAATGAAAATTGCAGTGGTGAGAGAGTTCTCACGGTTTAACTCTGGCTAAGGTGGTGGAACTAAGCACCACACAGCTGCTTGGCCACTCCCTCATCATGAGATGATGGGAGACAATCAAAATGGTAAAAGTGAGAAAGAAATGTGTGTGGAGATGAAAACAGTTTAATAATTAAAAATAAATTTCAAAAACTTGTCAGGAAAAAAACCATACACAACAAAGAACAACCAAAGAGAGAGGAGAATGAAACCTAAGAAAAACAAGTGGTGCAAATGAAAGCAGTCGCCCACCACCAACCAAGCAACTGATGCTTAGCCAGCAGCCAAGCAGTGCCCCCATCCACCAACCTCCTACCCAGTTTTATTGCTGAGAGTGGAGCTAGATGGTCTGGAATATCCCTTTGCTTAGTTGGAGTCAGCTGTGCTTGCTGTGTCCCCACCCACTGTCTTGTTCATTCTTGTGCTCTCCAGCCTACTCACTGGTGTCAGGGTGTGAGGAGCAGCAAAGGTGTTGGTGCTGTGTCAGTGCTGTGTAAGTGCTGCTCTGCAGTAACTAACTTGTCAGTGTGTTATCAACATGATTTCAAGCCCAAATCCACCAACACAGCCCCACGCAAGCTACTATGGAGAAAGGTAACTCTACCCGAGCCAAAACCTGTACAGAAATGAAGACAGAGGTGATGCAATTGGACTCTGACACCTGCCCAGTAGGCAGAAGGGTATTGCACAATTCCATGCTACATTTTTCTAAGTAAACTTATTCAAACTTTCTTTAAAATTACACAATTTACTTAATTACTACCTTACTGTCTAACCTCCTATTTTAATAATTACCAAAAACAAGGCTCTTTCTTATCCCCAGATATTCTTTTGTGTTGCTCTGGCTGCTCTTACCATCCATTAATAAAGGAATTTCTTGTTAGTCTTGCTCACTTGCAGGCTTTGGGTGGCCACTAAAGCCATCTGCCAGCATATCCAGGAGCAGAACTAGTGTCTGCAGCAGAGTTGCACTGAGGGAAACAGCAGTGTAACTTAGCTTTTCTAGCATTAAACAAATTGCAAGCTGAAGCTAACTGGCATGTAGCTGGGAATTCAGGTGTCTAAAGTTACTGAATGTGCTGAGTCAATGATAGTGAAGCAACAAGGCACTTCCCTTAGCCTGCATATGAAATCATGCATGGGTTTTAGAAGGTGGTCAAGAACTGTTGATGTGCTGACTGCATGTTAGAAGGATGTGGTTACTGAACACCCAGACTTGCAGCCCAAATGTGTTAAAAGTACATTCCTTCCTCCCTGCCATGTCTCATCAGTCCCTAAGGATGGGGAAGCACTGACCAATTCCCACACCTCTTCACTATTGCAGCAGGACAAAGAACCAGGAGGGTTCCTGAGTTCCAGATCCTGTTGGTTTGGATTATAAAAATGCTGCACCATAACAGAAAGGTGGTGGGGAATCACTAGCTGCAGAATCCTTGTGACCTCACAAAAGTGTCTGAAAGAAGATGAAGGTCTCTTTTTACTATTTTTAAGCCTTTTCCTTATCTCCTTATAGCTCAATAGTTGGCAAGTTTGATGGGGTTTGGGACAGAGGAGCTCTTGTAGCCGTGAATCCACGTGACAGACAATGGTTAGTAAATTGCATTGTTACTGTCTTTTCTCTGATGTATCAGTGACAAGTTTTTGATCCTGTGACTTGTTAATGGGACCTTTTTCATTTAAAGGATCAACCTACACAAGTTCTTCTCTACCACAAGCATCTGCTGCAGTTGCAGAGTGCTGTATTCTTACTTCAGGAAGCCACCCTGCCTCTTGGTGGCAAAATATGTGGTTTGTTCCAACCCAGCAGAAGTAGGGCTGCAAGTCTCATCTGAATTCTATTATTTCTTTTCACCACGTCTGCTTCTTCTGTCTTTGTTCTTTCCCCCTGCACTCTCCTTGATTACAAATTTTTGTTCTTGCCTGTAGCCAGCCCAAATTTAGTTTGAACCTGCTCCCAGGATTTTTAAATTAGATACAGAATCTTCAATTCACAATAATTTTAAAAGATAAGGACTGTACTGCGTACTGTATTCCAGACTATGGCAGATGAATACTTTGTCTATTAACCTTGAGTTGAATGTGCAAAAAAAGATAAATGCTTGTTTATGAGGAATAAATACAACATTTATTTTATGTTTTTCATGTGTAGAATGAATTTTATGGTCCTGACATTTAAACTAAGTTTTGGTTAGTCTCTGTGCAGTTTAGTTCAAATTCTGTCTGCATAGAAATATGTTTTGTTTAATATTTTAAATGCTATGCTTGAATGCTTTACAAAAATAATAAAGTATAATTTTTTCCTTTTAGCTATGCCAGTTTGATGATCAACCTAGTGGAGAAAAATTCTTCTTATCTCCTTGTTACAGTTTCATATGATCCAAACAAACACAAAGGTGAGAACTTTGTACTGTTCATATTGTGATTTTGCTCTAATACAAGTTGTATAAAGATGTATTAGATGTAGATATATTAAATTAAGATGTATTAGTATCTTCCTCAAGATTTTTATCTGCATAGCTTTGGTAGCTGGTGACCCCAGTATGACTGTGTATAACTGTGTGTTAAAAAGTGTAGATATTGACCAAGCTTGGGACTAAATTTGTGTTTTCTCTAGCATTCAGACATGCTAAAGGTAAGTTGAGGACAGTCATGGTATATTAACAATGAAATTAAACTGTAAGTGTGGCTGCTACAATGGAGCTGGAAGTCAGAGCACTTAGTAACATCCTGTCTGGCCTCGGGAGCTTGAAACACTCCCAAGAACATCAGCTTCATGCTGTTTATCCAGGATTTGCAACCCATTGTGTTGCCCATCTTGTGCTCTCTCTCAGCCATCACCATGCTCTGAATGTACTTGGAAGAAGTGAAATTCTGTAAAATCGTAAGGTACTTTTCCTTTTATAGTTTTTATATTATGTACTGAAGTGGGAGATGTTTTAGTTAATATTAACTTGCAAAAGAAAGAGATCTTTTTCTGCTTATGATCCCTTCAGCATAATTATTCCCCCCAAAAAATAAGTCTTGCTATCACAAATAACAACAGTTTAATTCATCGCTTTCCCTCTGACAATGTTCAGCTCTTAGCCTTAATCATGCCACTGTAGTATAGAGAGATTGTAGACTGGATTCACACAGCACACTGAGAGTGATTATATCCATGTCACATTCATGATTCCCTGCTGCAGCTGCAGATGAAGCAGCAGCAACACCTGAAGCTGTCTGGCCCACCAAGGTGCCACAAGTTCCTGGACATGTTTTCTGGTTCCTGCTGATGGAGCTACACCCTGGGGCCCCATTACAGGGCAGGTGCTGTGAGTGAAGGAGTTGGCTCTCCTGCTGCAGTGTAAATTTTGTCTTCTTCCCATGTCTCCTCTCTGATTAGCTTCACCCCTTTTCTTTCAGGCCCACCATTTTATGTTCCTGAATCTGAAATTAAAAGTTTGTTTGGTGAGTAAAATTTCACCTAATCCTTAGGAATTTTTTCAAAAACACATGAAGATGTTTATATGCCTCTACCTCACCCCGTGATGAATGATATGGTCATTTGAATCTTATCTAAAGGCTAGAGTCATGGAAAAATACTGGGAAAAATAAATACCATTTAGCCACAGGGATTTTGCTGACATGGAAAATTCTCAGTTCTTCGAAAGATATGAAGGAAACCCAAGAGACAGTTTCTTGTCTCCCTTTGGTATCTTTTTATTTTCCCAGGATTCATACTGCATTCACCTGCAGTCTTAGAGTCCTGTTTGGCCATTTTGTCTTTGCCTGTACCTCATCAACCAGTTGCCCTGGTTTTAATACAAGTCCTACCAGTGCTACAGTTTCTACTGTGGTTTTGTGACAAAGAAGAAAAGCAACATGGCACTCAAAGAAAATGCTAAAAATGTACAACTCAAATCATCAAAATAATGAAATGTGGAGCTATGTTAGAAATTTAATTTTAGAAGTTCCTCCTGGTGTGCTGTAATATCTCACTTTTAAATTTACAGCTTTCTGAGACTCTGGCAGTGTTTGTGTGCAGTGAGTCATTGGCATAGACAGTTGCATCCCAGTGCAAAAGAGAGCAATTAAGTTTCCCCCAGTGCATTTATGTCACTGTGTTAGGCACCGTGGGGAAATCTGTGGATAAGATTTTTTTTTTTTTCCTGGACAATTTGCATTTTTCATTGACTAATCATTCACTAATTTGTTATTCTTACGTCCTTTTCAGGCAACTACTGTGAAATTAGGTGTCTTGAAAAAGTTGATGACTTCTCGGAGAGTCACAGACAATGGGGACTAGATTATTTTCTGGAGGTGCTATATCTACTAAAGTTTGTAGCTTGATTAAAATTTATTAAAATAAGTTGCCTCCCACCTTGCTTTTTCTTATACCTCACATTTTAAAATGGGGCCTTCTTAAAGCAGGGATTTTGTCCATTTTGCTTAGCAAGTCAGCTCTCCTACACAGCTGCCTTTACTATCTTGAGATGCGAACAGCTTTTCCTAAACTCTGTGCACAAACAGCCATTACCAAAGCATACCTTTTTCTTCCATATCGGTTCAAATCATGAGAGCTGTGAGAAAGAAATGTTCCTGTTCCTTTTCAGCCATTGCTGGTCAATGCTCTCTGCCTGGCAATCTGCAACTCGGCCTCACCAGCCGGCAGCCCTGGGAGTGTGGCAGCTGCAGTTCAAACACTGTTTTATGGGGCACTGGCCTCACACCAGGCTGGGCAGAGAGGTGGGAAGCTGCTGCAAGTTGATTCTCTCCATCCCTGTGAATATATGTCAAGTGAAGAGCTGGCATTGAGCAGGCAAGGCAAGGCAGCAGCTGCCAAGAGGAAATTACCATCCAGCAAGCAAGGCTGGAGGGAAGTAGACTGGATGACAGGGAGGAATGGGTGGAAAAAGTCCTGGCAGTCGCTCACAAGTGTGCTGCTCCCTCATTTGAAAGCGCAGCTATGGGCAAGCAAACTGACACGACTTGGGTAAGATGGCTCAAAGAGTGCTGAGAGAGCAGCCAATGTTATTGCTAAACCATTCTCCATCATATCTGAAAGGTCACGGAGTACAGGAGACGTGCCTGAGGACTCCTCCTTTTCCTTTTTTGGAGGAAAACCAATGTCACTCCAGTCTTGAAAAAGTGCCAGAAGGAGGACCTAGGGAACTATAGGCCAATCAATCTCACCTTCATCCTTGGAACAACCCATCCTGGATCTCTAAGCAAGTGGGGGAAAAGGAGGTTATCAGGAGTAGTCAACATGGATTCACCAAGGGAAATGGGCTGGGTTAGTAGACAGTCAGGTAGATTGAGAACTGGCTGAGTGGCAGAGCTCAGTGTTGTGATTAGGGTAGTTGGAGGGCTTTAGCAAGCAGTGTTTCCAGTGGTCAGTACTGGGTCCAGTCTTGTTCACCTTGTTAATCAGTCACCTGAGTGAAGGGACAGAGTGTACCTGCAGTAAGTTTGATCATGATACAAAACTAGGGGGAGTGGCTGACACACCACAGTGCTCTGCAGCCATGCTGCATGACCTGGACAGGTATAGGAGCCGGGCAGAGAGGAACCTACTGAATTTCAAGAAGGCAAGTGCAGGGTCCTGCACCTGGGGAAGAAAAACCCAGGGCACCAGCACAGGCTGGGGGCTGACCTGCTGGAAAACAGCTCTGCAGAGAAGGACCTGGGAGTCCTGGTGGTTGACAAGTTAGCCAGCAGTGTGCCCTTGTGGCCAAAAAGGCCAGTGGTATCCTGGGGTGCATTAGGAAGAGTGTGGTTAACAGGTCGAGGGAAGTGATCCTGCCCTTCTACTCAGCCCTGGTGAGGCCACATCTGGAGTACTGTGTCCAGTTCTGGGCTCCTCAGTACAAGAGAGACCTCAACATGGAGCAGCAGAGGACCATAAAGATGGCTGGGGGACTGGAGCATCTTGCTTATGAGGGAAGGCTGAGAGAGCCATTGTTTATCCTGGAGAGGAGGCAACTGAGAAGGGACCATCAGTGTTTACAAATATCTTTAAGGGCAGTTGACAAGAGAATGGGACAAGACTTTTCAATGCTGCCCAGGGACGGGAAAAGGGGCAAAAGGCACAAACTGAAACACAGGAAGTTCCATCTGAATATGAGGAAAATCTTCTCTACTTTGAGGTTGACAGAGCACAGTGACTTCTTGCCTTTGCAGCTTATTTTGAAAGGAAAAGCATGATTGCAATGTAGTGTATCATAATTTGTCAAGAATAGAGCAAGTAAAAGCCATGGGGCTTTTGAGAGTGCCATAGTCCTAGAGCTGCAAATGGGTCTGCTGGTTTTAGCACAGCAGTCCCCACACCCCCAGCTCTTTGGAACACTCAGTATTGCTCATAGATACTCGTGTTTCAAAGTTGGGTTGACACAGAGAAGAACGAATGTAGCCAGTGGGCCAGTGCAAGCTGGGAGCTGCTGGTTTTGTTTGTTTTCACTCCTGGCCCGTACTGCAGCTACCAGTTAAAGCATCTCCTTCCTTTCAAGTTTTTTCCGGATGCAACATGAGAGCTCCCAAAGTTTATCTCAGACATTGAGATATGTGATAGCTGCAAAAGGCCAGGCGCTTGGCATGAGGCTGCCACATGCTCTGTGGTGTCCTGCACAGGACTCCCAGGCATGCAATAGCCTGGGAAGAGCAATGCCATGTGCCAAAATAGCCATTTTAGGATGTGTAAGATCTGTGTGTACCCTGTAACTACTCTGAGAATACCCTGTAAATACACCTAGCAGAGGGAGCACATGCTGTCCATGCACCTGACAGAAAT
>VYZP01004775.1:0-22793 GCA_013400635.1 Hypocryptadius cinnamomeus | reverse complement strand
GGAGCCTTTTCCAGTGCCCAACCACCCTCTGGGGGAAGCTTTTCTGATACCCAGCCTTTATAGAACTTCAGACCATTCTGTTATCCTGACACTGGTCACCACAGAGAAGAAATCAGTGTCTGCCCTTCTGCTTACCCTCACAAGGAAGTTTTTAATTCTCCCCTCTGTCTCCTCCAGGCTAAACAGGCCAAGTGACCTCAGCCACTCTTTATACTTGAGGGCTTCCCCTCAAGGCCCTTCACCATCTTTGTTGCCCTCGTTTGGAGACTCCCTAATAGCTTTATAACCTTCTTATATTGTGGTGCCCAAAACTGCCCCCAGCACTCCAGGTGAGGCTGTATCAGTGCAGAGCAGAGCAGGACAATCCCCTCCCTTGCTGGTGATGCTGTGCCTGGTGCACCCCAGGATAGGGTTGGCCCACCTTGCTGCTGACTCACATTCAACTTTCTGTTGACCAGGACCCCCAGGTCCCTTTCCATGGCACTGCTTTCCAACATCTCATTCTCCAGTCTGTCCAGAGGCATCCAGGGTTGCCCCATTCCAGGTGACATACTTACTTGAATGACATACTCAAGCAACTGAATAATTTGGAGAGTATGTGGCCTTTAAAAAGGAGCTGACACTTAAAATGCAGATCAAGTATATAGTGAAAATACACAGTTTACACATTGCCCCAGTCTGATTTTTTTCCCACATAATACCTGGCTTTAAGTCTCCTGTGTAATATGTTTTATCTACTTTGTGAGAAGTGGAAGTTTAGGAGGTCAAAAATTATATCCTGTTTTCAAGCAGTTGAAATCCTGTATGCTATCACTGTATAATGTGTGATGGTAACACATGATGCCTGGTTTAATATTCATCTTATTTTATCTAATGACTCATTCAGATATATCTATCTTTTCCTCTCTTTCTCATACATGGAAATGTTAATCTTTCCATTCTATATAACTTGTCTTGATTTCAAGAAGTAAAATTTATGCTATTTTGCTTATTCTTCTGAAAGTAATGGCCTTCTTCCACCATGCTTTATTCCTCTAAAAGCATATTTCACAAATGTGAACGAACCTGAACAAGTGTGCTGTTCATGACTTTTATGGTTGGGTTTCACTGTCGGTAAATGTGTGATAGCAGATCAGGAATGGAGAGAAATGGCCTACTTCATTAAAAGCTTGATATATGAACTCCCATCACCTCACTAGGTATGTGTTGAGATCAGAAGAGGGAATGGGTCATAAGGATTGTGTGAATCGCTGCTCTAAGAAACACATAAAGATTAGGCTAGTGCCAATTTACAAAATGTAGTAAAGGAGAGATCTGCCGGTATTTGCACTCCTTCCTGTCTCCTAGATTTTACATCCATTTGTTCCCCTAGCTTATTACAGTAATTGCTTGCATCAGTTCCATTCAGTTTGATCTTAGTTTAGACGTACTGTCTTTTGACTGTTTACATTTATTGATTTTTTTAGTGTTTATTTTAAAATAATGAAAACCTTACCAAATAAATTATGTTGGTTTTCTCAGTGGTTTGAAAAGGAAAATTTCTGCCATATTACAGACTTACAGTATTGATGTCTGCAAACTCCACGTGGCAGAGTAATCTTGTGAATCCATCACTACATAGTGTCAGAATGAGAAAATATACAGAACAAAGTTATTGGGGAAGGGATGTTCCCAGTGTTTAGGGTACAAGGCACTTATGGTCATGGTGGGGCTCTCCATCTCAAAGTGCACAAGAAATAACTGCTAGCTTGAAGGAGGAAGGGGAGACCTCAATCTTTTCTGTCTCTTACACTCTATATGTGGATAACTCCTTGTAACTGAATAATGGGGCTGAGGCCGAATGTCCAACCGCTATGTTCTTTAAGAATGGATTCAGCCCATACAAATGGGCAACTGGGTGGATGGATGTCCTCCTACTTTGCAGTAAAATTAACAGGACTGTGATAATTTAATGTTTATAATTTAATTCCATGAAAATTCCTTGCCTCCCTAATTTATGTAATAATCTTAAAAGGTAATTATTATATTCCAGACTTTTTTTTCTGTTAATATTAATTGAGAGATTTTCATTCTCAGCACTTTACTCCTTTTTCTTGCTGAGTCTATAAAGTTGTTTGAAGTAATGTTGGTTTAATAGTGAGCATAAGGAACAGCTCTTTCAGCCTCATTTCATTTTGGCAACTTATCGCAGTCTTCTCTGTCAATGCAACTTTTCTCATGTTCCTTATACATAGTACATTCTTAATTTTGATACTTATTCTCATCTTGTCCATTTTAAACTATTTTCTCGTGTTCTGCTACTGAGATGAGCTCAGTTGTTCAGAGCAGAGTGCTAATAACACCAAAGTTGTGGGTTCGATCCCTGTGTAGGGCATTCACTCAAGTGTTGGATTCTGTGATCCTGGTGGGTCCCTCCCAACTCAGGCTATTCTGTGATTCTATGATCCAAACCTTACAGTGAGGTCTAGATGTATGTTTTCTCTTGTATAGAAACGAACTTTCCTTTTCAAGGAAAAAATAGTTTATTTGTATTGATATGTTTCAGCAAATTTGTGGTGAGTTTTCTACTTTATTACAGTTTTCAGTTGATAGTTCCTGACAATTATTTCCATAGCTTTTCATGCTTGTTGTAGAAGCACTCTTTCAAGTACTACTCAGTAGGGCAAGATGTGCACTGTGTTTTGGTATAAGAGATACTCAGGACAGCTTAGTTATATTTCAAGACCCATTTTCTTCTCCTTATCTAAAAATTTCTCATATTAATGTTTTATTTGTTAGAAAACCAGATAGTATTTATTTGTTAAATTTACTGTAAATTCTGTGTATATAGGTCCTTGAAATTTTTCCAGTACAGTGTTGTATAATTTGAGTGGTACGTATTGATTTCTGAGAACAGGGGCTATTATTCAGAGATATTCTTTGAAATATCTAAACCATCTAGCTTCTAAACCATAGGTGGATCGATCCTCCATGGATTAAGTGTACCTACTTCCTAGCTGCAAAGTTCTAGCAAGTTTGGCATGCTTTGTAAAGTTTGTGTCTGAAAAATACATTCTGATTAGGACACATCCCTATTGTCTTAGGTTTATTTAATGAAATGCAGGCTTCTAAAGTATATGGAATATCATCAGTTTGGTGAAATTTTTTTTTTCCTCCTTCAGGCTATTCTAATATCTTTGTAAGTATCAAGTGTTTGACAGATTTGCTGCCATAGGAGTGCTGTGAACTTTAGAATGAGTTTTTGTCATGTTGCAAGCTGTATGCAGAAATGTAAATTCTTCCAGCTTGGTACAGATGTGAAAGTATCCTGCTACTCTCATAAGGACTCTGCTACTGTCATTTTGTATAGTTAAAAAAAAATAGAAAAAAGTGGTTATGATTGTGTGGATAAGAATTTATATTCTATTCTTAGCATGAAATAAATATTCTTATTGGCAAAGAGAGAATCAGTTTTTTTAACTGTCCTTATAACTGAGGACTTCTAAGTAATTTCTGATTTTAATTGTTGAAATGTATTGATTCTGGATTTAGATTCTTATTTTTTGATATTTTATCATGTACTGCTTCTTAATAATAGAGTTTTGATATCAGATGCTCAAAGTCTAAGTGGAATTTTAATGAAAAAAGCCAATCGAGTACTTGGCTAAGAATGAGATTTTCAATACACATTACACCCTTTTTACATCACAGTTTTATTTCTTATCCTGAAAGTAATATAGTACAAAAGCTAGTGGTATCATTCTGTGACTTCTAAACAAGTTGGTTCAGTATTTCCTAAATAAATGAATGAATTACAGGAGGTACCTACACTTAGCTAAAAATAATAGGTGGTGAAAGCCAATATATGGTATAAGTAGTAGGCTTGTAGTGTTTGGGGATAATTATTAGCCCTGTTAATCTGGCTCCCTCTTCAAGGTGAAATGAATTGAGTGGAATGGAGGGGATGGCTACATCTGCCTACCTGCTCTCTTCTCATGCCTGCAGTCTGCTTCCAGCACTGTTTATCTCGGGGAGAAAAGAATACTTCAGAATTCTGCTGAATTCTGTGTTCTGTCATTAAGACAGTAGGAATTATTGTCTTTTCCTTTGTTTTTCCTCACTTTAACTATTAAAGTGCCATTTTAGTTTGAGTTTCACTTTATGTGCATGAGTCATAAGAGCATGGCAATGACTGTAATTATTGTCCAGAAGTTTTTGCTGGGGAAGGGTACTTACTGGGAAAAGCTGACAAAGTAGTGGAAAAATATATGGATAGTGAGCAGAATAGGAAACCTGAAAATACCTAGAAGTGGTGGTGCAGTAGTTTATATGTACTAGTAATACTTCTTTGCATTACTTTATTTAGGGTTTTGCCAAATATATATGAGTTTTTGTGTATTTTAACACAAACAAAAAAATCCAGACAAATTCATGACAAAATCTGATCTTTATTGAAATGTTTTGCCTCTCAAGCACAGAGATTAAAAGTATCCATGTCATACTCTTGGTTTTAACTACACATATTATGCTGAAAACCTTCTTTGAATTAAAGTTTGTTGGTAGATTATTTGCATGTTATCATACAAGTGAAATGGAGAAGACTTTTTTCCCACTGGTAATTAAAATAATAATGGCGTGTGTATTTAAGAATGCCTTCCTTATGAATATGGAATATATTAATATGGAGTATGTATTGAAATGTAATATATAGTGTATACATATGTGTGTGTATTTATATAATATAATTAATATAATTATTTTTATATGTAGAATAATAACAAATAAATTTTACCAATGTCATCTTAGTTTTTTGATATGCAGTAATACTTAGAAACTGGGAGCTTCCACTGTTGTAAATCTTCTAACAAAATGCTTTTCTTTATCTTGGTAGAGAAAAATGAGAAAGGTAGCATGAAAGCAGGCAATCTGAAGTACAAGGAAGAACCATCAAAACTACTGTCAGGAAACAAATTTCAAGACCGTTATTTTGTGTTACAGGAAGGAAACTTGCTTCTGTATAAGGATATGAAGGTACAGCTGACAAACTCTCCAACAAACTTTGCATTAAGCTTTCTTTTTTGTTTGCTAAAGAAAAGATCAACAAACAGATAAACATTTCTCATATGAAATGGCAACTTCTAGAATCTGGGGTTGACATCTAAGATTTTTGTCTTGCTGTTTCACAGGTTGGTTAGTAGAAGGAGTTTGTGTAGGTTTGTCATTTAGCTATTGTAGTTACGCATTACTCTAAGATTTAAAAATTAAAAATAGAACAATGGGTGCTTTGTGCTGACATTAAATTATTTGAAAACTTGCTGTAGAAAGCTGCAGCAGAAGTAATATGGAACTTAAAGGAGTGCATGCCATTTTTTTTTCTTGGTATTGCACACAAAGCCCTTAAAAATTCAAACAACAGGGTTCTTATACATCCACATCTCATGATAGAAGAGATTATAGGAAACAATAGCTCTCAATACACTAGAAAAATATTTCCCTGCTTCCCAGCAACATTTTTCAGATGTATTCTCAGTCCTCTAAAAATTAGTATGGATAATTAGGTTACGTACACCTCAGAATTCCATAGAAGTGAATTTAGTTATGATTAATAGCAGGAAGGGTTCAGTTTTAAATATTTCATGGGAGTTTTCTTAAAACAGTGGGTTTGAGTGTATGCAGCTTGTATTTAAGTATAGAGCCAAATAACTAGAACTAGAACATAGTTCTTTATTATTTCTGGTTAAAAAAAATCAAAGTTTCAAGTGCTTTTATTTTTGATAACTGCTGTTTTTCTCCCATCCAAAAAATATATATGTATATTGCTGACCTTCCTAAAGAACCTTTTTTAAGACATATCCCTTGCTCACATAAGCTAATGCACTGTGTCTTGTGATGCTGTGGATATAGTCTTAATTAGAATGACCCCAGAATATCACAAATAGTGTCTTACAATTTAGTGCTAAAACTCAAATTGGCACATATGTGAGAATAAATTAATATGCCCATAAAACCTTAATTAGTATCTAGGAGAGAATTTATGACAGGATTGTTTTACCACTTTATAATCTCCTCTTTTAAGCCATCCTAATTTATAAAAAATTGAATTCCCCTACTCAGGAGTCACTTTGAACACTTATTTTTAAATTACTTTATTTTTTTTAAATGCAAATGTCAATACCATTCTGATCAAATGGTATATGAGTTTGATGTATATTTTTTGAGAGATATTAATCTACCATGAATAATCTTGGTTTAATTTTAGTCATATTTCGGATTGACTAGTAGGAAAGCTTGACATTGCAGATGGAAAATTGTAGTTAATAAGGCCACATGTACTAATTAATTTATAAATTCTCATTAATAACAAATTAACTTTGTATATGCAGGTGGAGATACATTCTGTTCAGTGTTTCCTTGTTCAAGAGCAATTATCAAAAACATTGAAAGTTTCCATGAATACTGTATGCTAAATTACTATATTGTGCTAATTGACTGAAATAATTTACCCCTTTAATGTTCTGTTGCTAAGAGATAAGCTCACAGACAAAAAAATGGCTCCCTTAAGGTGCATTATTGTGAGAAGTATGCAGTTGTTTAACTTAATAGTATGTTCTGCAGGGGTATTTTTTCATCCTGCCAGTACCCTTCTTTTGAGCAGGACGTTATACAAGAATACCAACCATAAAGCTGTTGTGTGTTTTGTTGTTTTCTTAAGTTCTCTTAAGTGTCTCTTTTTTTCCACACTGGAGTGTTAGAAATTGAAAGCTGCAGAATGGGAAATTGAGAATCCAGGGACAGTAAACACTAGGGAGTAGCTTTGTGTACTGGGATTATAAGATTTGTTGTTTGGTGTAGTTTTTTCTACATTGAAAGCTGAAACACTTGACGTAAAAGTACTAAAGGAATGCTTTTCTATTGTGTTAAATACTAGTTTTTCTCTGTAATAGTGTGCATCTGTTGTTTCCTTTCAGCACTTCATCTTCCAGTAACATTCAGTTCTCATACCTGTGGGTCTATGTCTTCTGTAGATTGACTAAAGGTAGTTTGTTCAAGAAGGAGCAAGCAAGGAACTCAGGAGATCCTTGTCCAGCTTCCTGTGCAGAGCAGGGATAGCAGCTGAGGTCAGGACATGTTGTACATGGCTTTAACCTGTTAAAGTCTTAGAAAACCCTGAGGACAGATAGCACAACCTTTCTGGGCAGCCTGTTGCAGTACCTGTCCTCATGGGGGAAAGTTTGTCTGTCCTTAGATGTAGTCTTCTCACAATATAAAAAGCCTCACACGGTCTGCTTTGAAATTTCACTGTAGGTGCTGGGGGGCTGCTGTTGGGTCAGCCTCTCCTCCAGGGCAAGTGCTCCAGCCCCCAGATGGCTTGGTGGGCCCCTGCTGAACCCTCTCCAGATTACTGATTGTCTTTTTTGTCTCAAGGATCCAAAATATGCAGTCACACAAGTAATAAGGAAAGGAGGAGAATCATTCTCCTCCACCTACTGCCTGTGCTTCTGCTAGCTCAGGAAAGCAAGACCCCCTTTGCTGTTAGGATACTCTGCTGGTTTATGCCCAGCTTGGCACCTACCAGCATGCTCCAGTCCCTATCAGCAGCACTGCCTCCCACCCTCTGTCATTTAAAGAGTTTTTTCCTTCACCTGTGCAAGTGTTTGTATATATCATCATTACATTAAATGAGATTCCTGTTGTTCCATTTCTTTGTCCTGTATGGGTTCCTCTGAGAGTCCCAATACTGGTGTTCTCCAGAAACCAGGTGGATTCCTTCTGTCTCACTGGGCTGCCCTTCCTAAAGATATAAGGAGGAACAAAGCCCTGCCCTCCCCATCCCCTGTCCCATAAAAGTCAGGATATGTTATCCAGAGACTTCTGTGGGTTGTTCAAAGACATAATTTGCTTTTTTTTTTCATCCTGATTCAGCGGCCTCAGTGGCCTAATGGATGAAGCACTGTCTAAACCAGGGATTGTGGGTTTGAGTCAGTCAGCACAGCTTCACCAAGGGCAAGTCCTGCCTGGCCAACTTAGTGGCCTTCTATGATGAATTGACTATGTCAGTGGACAAGGGAAGAGTTGCAGGTGCCATTTATCTGAAATTCTGTAAAGCCTTTGACACGGTCCCTCACAATATTCTTTTCTCTAAATTGGAGAGGGATGGAATTGATGGAGTGGACTATTAGGCAGATAAGAAAGTGGTTGGATGGTCACATCCAGAGGGTAGTGATCAATGGCTCAGAGTCCTGATGGACATCAGTGGCATGTGGTGTCCTTCAGAGATCCTTACTGGGATTAGTGCTACTTAATATATTCATTAGTGACACAGAAAGGGGGATTGATTGCATCTTCAGCACATTTGCAGATGACACCAAGCTGGGGGTATGGTTGATACACGTTGGGGAGAGGATGCCATCCAGAAGGGCCTGGACAAGCATGAAAAGTAAGCCCATGGGAATCTCAGCAGGTTTAACATGATCAAATGCAAGGTGTTGCACCTTGTTTGAGAAGACTCATGATATCATCCCAGTCTGGGGGATGAACAGATCCAGAGCAGCCCTGCCAAGGAGGATTTGGTGATGCTGGTGGGTGAGAGGCTGGACATGACCCAGCCATGGGCACTCACAGCCCAGAGAGCCAAACGTGTCCTGGGCTACATCCAGAGCACCGTGAGCAGCAGGGGAGGGAGGGGATTCTGCCCCTCTGCTCTGCTGAGACCCCACCTGCAGGGCTGCAGCCAGCTCTGGGGTCCCAGCACAGGAAAGATATGGGCCTGTTAGAGCAAGTCCAAGGGAGGCTAGCATGTCGATTAAAGGGGTGGAGAGCCTTGTCTATGAAGGAAGGCTGAGAGAACTGGGTTTGGACAGCCTGGAAAAGGGACCTACTTGTGACCTTTTAGTACCTGAAAGGAGCCTAGAAGAAAGATGGAAACAGATGTTTTAGAAGAGTGCAGCAGAACAACAGGGAATGCCTTCAAACAGAGTAGGTTTAGATTGAGTATCAGGAAAAATTCTTTACTGTGAGGGTGGTGAGGCCCTGGAACAGGTTACCCAGAAAAGCTGGGGGTGCCCTATCACAGGATGTGTTCAAGGTCAGGCTAGAGAGGGCTCTGAGCAACCTGGTCTAGTGAAAGATGTTCCTGTTCATGGGAGGGGGCGTTGGAACTAGATAGTCTTTAAAGTCTCTTCGAACCCAAACCATTCTCTGATCTGAAGAAAATTCTCACCATTCCACAGAAGAGGATATTTAATAGAGGGCAATCCCATTTCCCGTCTTCCTGTCTCTTGAAGAGTTTGTTTTCATATATAGTACCACGTCTTCATTATTCTCATTGTGTTACAGTTTTGTGATTTCATGTGAACCTTAAGTTCTTAATCAGTCTGCTTCCAATAATAGTGACTGATACACTTTGTCAATGGCAAAGAAAGAGAGAAAATATTTTAATGATTTGCTAGAAAAGAGGGGTGCACTCCATGAAAGAAACTGAACTGTGAAATCAGTCATGTGGCATTTTCTCTTTGGCGTATTCCTGATACAATAATTAGAACCTTACTTTATTTGCAGGCTAGCAAACCTGAAAAAGTGTTGCCTGTCAGTTCTCTGAAGCTTTATCTTGGAGTGAAAAAGAAAATGAAGCCACCAACAAAGTAAGAATAGAAAAGAAAATAAACACTGTGTAAAAAGTATTGTAGTATCATCAATAAAGGGTGGCATAGAACATTGTGGAACAAGGGAAAATCAAGAAGCCTATAGCAGTATGCTGAATTAAATTATCCCCTGTAATATTATTTGTTCTGTTCCTATATTTGTTTTCATGTTCCATGTTAACTAATCTGTGCTAGTAAATTACTTTATTGATTGGGTCTCCATAATCTAAAGTGCATTTGTTATCTCCTGTGGATATGGTCGCTCCTGGCTCACTTAGTTTTGTGGTATATGTCCTGCATGTCATGGGTGGACGCACTTTCCTTGCACCAAGTAAAAAGAGAGAAGGAAAACCGGTTAGTCATGCCCCTTACTGGCAGTTCCTGTTGTTCAGCAGAGGATTTTCCTTTTTCAGGATCTTTGTTATTTTGGTATTTCTGCTAGCTGAAGACTACAGTGCCCTTTACAAACATCAGTGACTATCCCTCAGGAAGAGAGCAGTGAAAAATGACACCTGTTTTTCTCAGATGTTTCCAGTTCTTGTTCGGTCAAAGCTTTGAGATACTGAGACAGTGCACATAGGATCTTATCCCAGAGGGAGTCTAGGTTGGCTGTAGCCTTTAAACAGATCTGCTTGAACTTTTCCTTAACAGTTGGCAAATCAAAACACTCCAAAAAGGTCTGTGAATTTCAAAGCTTAACCATGTTAAAGAAAATGTTGGTGGTTTTTTGTGTGTTTTTTTTTTTTTAATTCAAGTGCAGAATGAGTAGGAGATTAGTCCAAGATAGGAGTAAAAAGATTATGTAAATGTGTTGTGTCTTTGCAGGTTTTTTTACCTTGAGGTTTATTTTTAGTCTACTTTCGAAAGAAAAGTTTTGACCAAGTCTCTTCTGGATCTCCAGAAGTGTCTGTTTCACCTCAGAGGCTTCATTGTGCACCCACTCCCTTTTAATTTCCCTAGTAATTATTAAATCCCTATAAAATCATGTGATTCCTTTTGTTTATAGTACAAGCATCACTCTTTTCTCTCTGTGACTTCCACACTGTAGTGGACTCTTTGCCAGACAGTTTTATTTCCAGCTCCTTTTAGAAAGCACAGCCACAGCAAAAATGCGGCAACTAGTCAGCTGTCATCTGCAGTGCTTTGCTACAACCCTTTGTCTAGAACAGAAAGTTCATTAACTGTGAATCAATTGTAAGAAAATTAGCAAAATCCATCCTCAAACTCACAACTTTATTGTGGATTTGCAGTACACATTTAGAGTTTGCAAATTTTTTTTTTTTCAAGTCATAAGGACTATATAAAGGTAATTAATCTCTGCAGTTTGAGGAATATGTCCCTGTTTATGGAACTAATTCTTGAAAATCTTCCTTTTTTCAGCTGGGGACTTGCAGTATTTTCTGAAAAACACCAGTGGTAGGTAAACATGAAATGCACACTTAGTTTAACTTCACTGTCTAATATTTGTTGAAATATTCAATTGCAAAATAAGAGTGTTTGAAAACTAATGGGCATTATTTTGCTTTCATGTTGAATTTTATTTTTGTTTTTTTTTTAAGAAAAGAAACTTTCTTAATTGATATGTTTAGTTCATCTTTTGGGTTTAGGTGTCTGGCTTCCTTCTGTGACCAGAGAGCAAACAATAGTCATAAAGTTAGAATGAAAGATTTTAATCCTGTGCACATGCTTAAAATGAAGCACAGGCATTGTCTTCAAAGTAGGTAAAGTGATAATTTGAAGTATTTATAGATGCCTATTTTTTCTGGGAGTGTTAATAATTAATATAGATAGCATGAATGAATTTAAGCACTATTTGATGTAGTTTAGAAGCCTATTCTTTAATATGTTTAACTGTAACAGGCCTCTCCATTGTTTTTAATATTAATTATGTATTGTGTTTTAGGTATATGTGTTGTGACGGACAAGATGTGCAGATGGAGTGGATGATCAGCATTTTTATGGCACAGGTATTAATCTGATCAGAAAATGTAACTTATTCTGCTGTTATAAAAATCCCATTAAATATGTATGTGTTATATATAAGGCTCAGTGCCAAAGTTTCTGGAATACTTCATGTAATAAAAATGTCAAAAGATGTGTCTTAGTCCATGAAGACTATGAGTGCTCTGTGAGTGAGTAAGAACATTTGATTCTGCCATTATCTCCCTGTCCCACCCCGCTGTGTTGTAGAGAAGCTTGGCAAAGAAGGACAATTATTTCCTTTCCAGAAAGCTCTTGTGGGTTAAATTTTGGCCATTGACCTGAAAAGTGTGTCTGTGTGCCACAATACCCAAGTGCTATTTCTCTGCTCACTAGTTTGGATGCTGCTAAAGTAGTCATGAAAGAAGGGTGTAATGTTTAAAAGCATAGTGGTGTGAACTAGCCCATCTGAAGAGCTGTGCCAATATGGCTTTATTTCTCTGGTATCCAGGTTTGTTTCATTAACACTGACAATTCATGGTGTTGGGTAGGCTTTGTCCTAAATAAAGCACTCTTCTGCTTGCTTCGAGATTGTAAGGAGGATATAGGTTTGAGTGACATACAACACATCCTTGGAAATGGAGTTTAATATTTGCATTGGAGAAGTAGAAGTAAGTGAGGTGGGAAGAATTTAGCCTGACAGGAGACTGGAATGCAGTTTAAGGTTTTAACAGGATTTTGTGTCTGTGTTAGATTTTTCTTTTTCCCATGATGTTCAAGGAGCTTTGCAGGATACCACTGTGAATAAACATTGCTAAATTTATGATTACCTGGGAGCTTTGTGTTGCATAAAGTAGGCTGAGCACAAGACTGTTGAAATACAGACTTAGCAACTTCCTAAAACAGAATCTGACTTTCATAGATAGTAGTGCTAGAAGTATAATGCATGCCTTGAAAGTAAGACTTACAAATTCTTGTCTTATTCGGCTCCTTTAACTGAAATGACAATTGTTGTTTCTATGGAAACAGCTGGCATACGTCTCATGGGCATAACATGAGCAGTGTCACAGCAAATAGGCTCAGAGGTTATTGATATAGGAAACTTAGAAGTAACTCATGCAAGGCTGGTAACTGTTGAAGTCCTTTTGACATAAAATCACCGTGAAGAACAGTCTTACGATTCTGCTCAGGCAGATGTACAATGTTCCTTTGACAATACAGATAAGAAACTGGTAGTCATTACTCAATGTCCAGGATAATTTTTCCTAACAGAAAAAAAAATTAAGTCATTTCATGTACATTAAAAAAAATTGCTGTGAATTCATGCTGTTATTTTTTAAACTTTATTCCAGTGAATGAACAGTGCATTGAATTAGCAGTACTACATTGAAAGGGTTTTTTGGTTTGGCTTGATTTTTTGTGGGAATTGTTGATTTTTTTTTTAACCAGCGTTCTGGACATCAGTAAAGTTGTCAGTCTATAGACTGCATGAGAAATGATATGCTAATGATGCAGATGTAGCGTATTGTTCTTATTGCAATCTACTACTTTGTTACAGAGAAAATCTCCTTAAGAATGCAATGCCTCATATTGGTAAAGTTTGCTGTAAGTTCTCTAAAAAGTCTTGTATCATACAGCAGCAGATTATTACCACATTATCCCACTTCTAAGCCAGAAAACTGTAAATGTCAACTGAGATTGTTTCTAGTTAGAATTTTCAAGTTAAGACCATCTTTAGGGAAGTCAGCTTGGTTTTTTACTGTATATGTTGTCACTGTATTTGAACACACAGGTTAGAGAGACTGCAGGGAGCACATCTTCTTTGTGAGTAGAATAACTTAGATTGTAAATTGAAAAATACTGTAAAATTGGTTTTGAAGTCTTAAGACATTGACGTTTAATGATCTTGTGCAATTAAGAGGGACATAAACCAATAGTACTGCATTCCTCAGTGCTTGAGCAGACTGAAGTTTTATTAGTAATTAATATCAGTAAGACAGTAGTACTATTACTGTTTTTTTTCCTGGTGTCTGATAATATTTATTCCTGTAGTATAAATGGTGCAGAGTATATAAATAGCAAAGGGTAGGTACCAGTGTAATCTAGGTACAAGAGTACTTTGATACAGGCAATCAGGTTAACCCAGAGGTTATTAATCTTCCATTTCAAGCTGGTACATACTAAGTGTTTGAAGTAGGACCAATGTTTCTTTCAGTTCTATGCAAAACCATCATGAAAAGCATGATTCTTGAATTCTATAATAGTTCTGTACAAAATCTCTTAAGAGCATGCATAGCATACAGTTGGAAGTAACTAACTGGTATGAAGATGGATACAATAGTTTTCTTCCAGTTTCCTTGCCTTTGATCAGCTGGAGGCACATTATACTACCATGAGGTGCAATTGAACAGAGGGGTCAAAACTATGAATAAATACATTTTTTATGTGGCCTAATATGTTGCTAGTATTTCTAATGTACTTTCTCAGTTCTATTTTAAAAGGTGTTACAGGCACAAAAGGGAAATCAGGCTGCTTAGCTGACAGGGATGGTTTCCTTAGGCTTGCTGGGAATTAAGGAAGACAGTTTTCTTCAGAAGCTGATTAAAGTTTCTCCATCACTTTCCGGATTGTGTTTGTTTGCTGTATCTTGATCCACAATAAACTGATTTTGGTTGGCAAGAGCTGCTCTTTCAGATAATAATGTCTTATTTCATTGGAAGAAAATGTTCTTAATGGAGAGAACTCTTAACTGGAGAGAACTCTTATCACAGACTTTTGCATCACTATGGTCACACCATGTGTGAGAATTTTTTACTCCATCAATATATGAGTCTATAAAATACTTTTTCTAAATTTAGAACCAAGGCTTTCAATTTCTAGTCAGCCATCATGAGTCAGTAATCACTAATTCTGATGGGTTTTAATGGTAATGCTCTTTTTACTTGCAGACCACATGCAAATATGTTCATAGCTCCACAACTGTTTTTTTCCATACAGTCTTCACGAGTCTTGCTTCATGGATTTGCAGTCCTGGCTTGCCAGTTTCCTTCGAAGTTTTGCTGATTTAGCTGTAGGCCTTGCACATTCTCTTTGATTCACAGAATCTCGTGTTGATGATTTTTCAGTAAAACAGTCTTGAAATACCTTGTCCCCAAATCTGTCTTTCTGGTTTTTATTAGCATTTCTTGAGGACTGTGAGCTCATGTGCTCAAATTTGAAATGTTCAATAAGTAATTTATGGTTTTTTACTTCCCTTCTCTTCCTAGTCTTGTTTTTCACTCAAAGTGAAACTTAATATTTTTCCCCAAAACTGACCTGTTTCAGTCAAGCTAAAGCAAAGACTACTGTTGGAACCAGATCTGCATATTTGTAGACTGTGTTTTAGACAACATGTGTTGTTATCATAGGTTAAGGAATTATTTTCTCTAAATTATTAATACAAATTTTCTCAGAATCACAGAATCAATTTGTTTGGAAAGGATCTTTGAGATCATTGAGTCAAAGCTATGACCTAACACCACCTTGTCAACCAGACCATGACACCGAGTGACACACGTAATCTTGTAATCTTTTCTTAAACACCTCCAGGCTTGCTGACTGGTGACATTCCAATGTCTAATCACCCTTTTCAGGAAGAAATTCTTCCTAATATCCAATGTAAACCTCCCCTGGTGCAGTTTAAGACTATTTCCTCTCACCTTGTTGCTGGTTGCCTGGAAGAAGAAGCCTATCCCCAGCTGGCTACAGCCTCCTCTTGGGAATTGTAGAGGCCGGTCAGTTCCCCCTGAGGCTCCTTCTCTCCAGGCTGAACGCCCCCAGCTCCTCAGGGGCTCCCCGCAAGCCTTGTGCTCCAGGCCCTTCCCCAGCTCCATTGCCCTTCTCCGGACGTGCTCCAGCCCCTCAATGGCTTTCTTGCACTGAGGGGCCCAGAACTGGACACAGGGTTTGAGGTGTGGCCTCACCAGTGCCAGGTACAAGGGAGCAATCACTGCCCTGGTCCTGCTGGCCACACTATTTCTGACACAGGCCAGGATGCCATTGGCCTTCTTGGCCACCTGGGCACACCCTGGCTCATGTTCAGCAGCTGTGGACCAGCACTCCAGGTCCTTTTCCACTGGGCCATATTCCAGCCGTTCTGCCCCAGCCTATAGCGCTGCCTGGGGTTGTTGTGGCCCAAGTGTTGTACCCTGCACATTGGTCTTGAACTTCAACAAGAAACACATTTTGAAACGCACATTGAGACAATTTTATCTTATTTCAGAAACTTTTGTTGGGACTCGTGAAAGCATGCTGCTGTGGAATTTTGAAATGGTGAAAGAAGTCAATATGTATGATGTGTTTGATGATACTTTCTGTTTTTTGAGGATAATGAGAATAATATTAATGAAGGAAGATGTTTGATACATGATAATTATGTAGAGACATTTTGGTTCTTTTCACTCAACATTGTGCAGCACTTATGAAACATTAACATAACTTTAAGCATCATAGTGTTTTTCCCTTTCTCCCACAATAAGAGGGCATGATATTGTGCAGTATATAGCTTTTTTCAAGGGAGTTTTGCATACCAAAGAATCTTGCGTATTTATGAAATTGTACATGGAAAATAAGGAATAATTTCTTTCTTCAGCATGCAGATATATGGCCACCTGCTGGGAAAGCAAGAAAACAATCCATAACTAAAAGTCCAAAGATCAGAGGCTTACCACTAATTCCCATTCATCAGGAGAAGAACACTTCATCAGGGAATACAGAGGTAAGTGGGGTTTAAACTTGATGTAGAACTTTTAACCACAATGCTGTAATAAGTAGTCCAGTAATAATGAACTCCCTTGAGCTGGATAAATATAGAATGCAGATGCTCTTATTATCAATGCTTCTTCCAATATTTTGTCATTAAAGGAACATTTAGGACAATTTAATATAAAAAAGCTATTGTAGTCTCAAGCTGCATAACCTCTCTGGCTGTTCAGTAAATCGTAATGGAATTTTATTTGTGCTTGTTTTTTCTTCTTGAGCAGAGATTGTTCATTAGAAGTAAATAAGACTTTTAGCTGGAAATATTATTGCACATTATTACAGTATGGGTTTTATTTTTAATAAGATCCTTGAACACTGTCCTGTATTCATATCTTATAATATTTTTTCTTCTGTCTAAAATAACTGCGTGGTTTTAGTTGTCTACTCTGTGAACGTAATGGAAAAGCTCAGATGGAACTAAGGTTGATACATTTAAGTTGTACTATTATTAGTCTCAAAGAAGAATGAGAGGCATTAGTTACAACTCTTTAAATAGTCTGAGCTTTGTTACGTGCACTAGTGATATATCTGAACCTTATCATATTAGCTTGAGATTACTTTCTGGTATCCACATAGAGATACTGATGCCTGTGGGGAGAACTTGCCTTAATTCCAGCTGAGATGAAGCAGCAGAGGCACTGTTCTGCTTGGGAATGGTAGTGGTAACTAGCTTGACTGCAGCAGTGAATAACTGTTGAAACAACAGCTTGGTCCTTTGACTGTAGCAGTATCATTTCTTGCACATTGTAAAACATTTTGAAAGCAGGGGTTAATATGGGATGTGTTATCACCACTAACAGAGATGGTGGTTCACGTGCAGAATGGTAAAGTTGGCTTTCTCCATAGTAAACCAAAAGCAAAAGGCAGGCATAGTGGTTTATGTAAAAGACAACGCCATCTTGTGTTACACCTTCTTCCAAAAAGAATTTCTGCTCTGCCTAACTACAAGAGTACAAAACCATATTACAATATAAGTATTTTGTAATTTGTTTACAAACTTTTGTATTTTGTTTAATTTGTCCTTTTTAACCTTCTCTCAAAAAGTATTTTTGCAATTTTGAGTAAGTTCTTTCTGACGCTTGTATTTTCAAACTTCTTTGATGAAAGTAATCAGGTCTTGTCAGTCAAAAAACTTCGTAACCCTTAGGTGTTTCTCTTACCTATTCTTTATGCAAGTACACTTGAAACCTCTAAGTACATTTGTTGAGATGGCTACAAATTCAAACATTCTAGGATAAAAGTTTTATTGGATTTTGGGCTTCATTATTAAAAATCCTTAATGCCTTACAGTACTGTATATACATATATATTTTTTTTTTTTTCCTGTGGATAATTTGCTTTATTAGGGAGGACTTTAATACTTTGTACATTGCAAATTTGAGGAGGTCTGCATTTAAACATAAAATCAGAAATCCACCATCTTCATTATTTATGCCGTGACTAAATCTAGATAATTTTTATGAAAAAGGTATTTGCATACTTTAGGAAGGTTAAAACAATACATAATGAAAAATAAAAACTAATGCTTTTTTTTACATGGAAAGCTAAAACTGGAATGAACAGTAAAATAGTGGTAGAAAGTATATATATGATACAGTTTATTAAGAAGAAATACCCCAGTTTATTAATACCCCAGAAATACCCCAGTATATTAGGAATATACCCCAGTGGAGTCAGTTAAAAAAAACATGCACCATTGGGAGACCATGCCTTCAGTCTTTCCATGAATTTGAGTACTCTTCCACCATGCAAGAATATCTCAGTTTTAAAGCATTAGAAAGTAATACCAGGAACAAGCATTTTCTGAAATATGCTGGTTTATGGAACATGGAGGTCTATTTACAGATCAATGTGTAAACTTGTAGTAGAAATGTCATCAATTTATACAGGCAGGAAAAGAGACTGAAAGTTTTCCAAACAGTGAAAAAAGTGGTATCTTTGTGAGAGAAAGATGACTGGGGGGGAGAAAAACCCAAACCACCATAAGTTTAAAGATACCCAGAAACTGAGTTTAGTATCTTCTGCTAAAATGTCTATATTGAATGGCTGATTTTTCCTCATTGTTGGAAGTAGTTTTATTGTGTGTTAGCAAGATAAATGTGTAATACCAAAAGTTTGAAAGGCTCAATAACTAAGAATCCTAATAACAAATAGAACCAAAACATTTTGGTTATTCCTATACCACTTGTTGCACATGTGGATTGTGCATTTGAAATATGCATATTTCTCATATAGAATTATTTGATTGAAATAGAAATATATTGCTGTGTATCTGCAGTAAGTATTTTGTTTTATTTCAAAATACAAGAAGGCTGAGGAATGAGGAAAGATTTTTTTTTTCAAGCATGATCAAATAGCTTACTGACTTACAATAGGTCATACAAGAAAGGCCTAAACTATTCTATACTTCTTTGTATCTAAACTGGCTCCTCCCTACTGTTTCAGTAGTTTTTAATGTTTGTTTTAACATATAGGAGGTATTAAGATTCCAAGGAACAAGTTGCTCATATGCTGTGGATGAATAACTGCATAAAAAATGCAGTCAAACTGAACAAGTTCCACACAGGAAATACAAAAAGACCCAAAGTCTCCCTCAGCTTTCTCCGCCTTCTGGTTGTCAAGAAAGATGGCACGCATGAAAAAAAGTATTCCAGGACCTAATTTTCCTTTAGAACTACCAGGGTTTTCCACAAAAGGAATGTTCTACCTACTGTTGCACCACCTGAGTAGCCAGAATACAATAATGCAAATTTAGATGCAGCATCTGGTTTACCTTTCATTTTCTACAGCATAAGAACTTGAAAACAGCCCGCTAATATGCAAATTGAAACAGAAGCCAGTCTTTATAACATATCAGTTAGTATTTACCAGCTGCTGAAAATGTTTATGTGATTGTTTAAAATTACCTCTCGTATATTCATGTTGCTCAGTCATTATATTACCAAAACTGTAATATCACAGTTGTTTTAATGCCGCCAAACAATTATATGTCTTTAAGAGTGTATGGATCTGCTGTAAAATGCTAAAATTTAGTCTACTGTGGTAGAATGAAAAATCAAATTTTGATTATATGAAAATAAATCTTCGTGTCTTCATTGGCATGGTGCATGATTTATGTAAATTTCAGAAGTATCGCTAATTGAGAATTTGCTCACTATAAAGGATTACTAAATAATAATATGACAATTGTGGTAATTTAAAACTGACTTTGCTGTCTCAGCTCTTGGGTAAAATTAATTTTTTTTCTTTAAAACTTATGTGGAACTAATGAGCAAAAATTGCAATCTAAGCATTTTTTTAATATGGTGTGAATTAACTTATTTCTCTTTGCTTGTTTGGTAAGAATATAGAACTACAAGCTGGAAAATCAAGATTTGGTGAACATCATGATAATGAACTTCTGGAAGAAAGAAAAAACCTGAAAGAAAAAGCATCTATTGTGGCACAATGTTTGGAAAGAAAGGAGGAGAAAGGGCGAAATCATGCAAAAACACATCGAAACTTGATTTCTGAGGATGATGTAGGCTCAGGGATGACTGAATTACACCAAATACCACATAAGACACAGAAGAAAAATAAAACCAAAACAAACAAAACTACCTTGGAACTAGATAGTAAATTGCCATCAGATGTGATTCAGGAACTAAATACAGTGCTGCAGAAGAACAGAGCACATCATGAAACCTCCAGCTGATTTCCTGAGCCTGAAGTGTAATACTTACATGTATATTCTTGTGTTATTATGTATATTTGTATATGTTTTATATATCTGTGTGTGTATTTTCTGTTCAAAAGTAGTCTGTTTTGATGTGTCTAGTTTGTACAGTGCAGAGAAAATAAGGAAATATAATTTGTTTATATGCAGCTATTGATTTTGTATATGTGTATACCCCATGTTATAATTTACAACTGAACTGGGAGAACTGATTATGTAAAACTCCTCAAGTTTGGAAGTTTTTCTGTACAGTGCAAGGACATCAGGGTTTTGTCTATTTTGTTGTTGTTTGTTTCAGATTTTGTTTGATACAAGGATTTTAAGGACTGTCAAAAGCTTTTGCTGTTTATACTCTGTACCACCTTGTAAATACTAGAGAGATATTTTTAAAAGACAAGATATACTCTGAAATTCATGCTATTGGCCTGCAATATTTTTTATTGTCTAACGCTATAAAAATTGGTAACATCTGATTTGAAATGGATTTTTTGTTGGTTTTGATGGTTTGGTTTTTTTTAATTTGTGGTTTTGTTTTTAAGCAGAAAATTGGTATTTGCTTCCATAGAATTGTCCTCTGACAAGGCATCATGTGAAGGAATCAAAAGGGAGAGAAATGTAGTAGATGAGAAAATGTATTAATTCTTGTATCTTGAAACTGTGTCTCTAGGGTATACATCTGATTTTTACATCTAAGTAATGAGACTATTGAGGGGGACAAAAAAAAAAGTCTTCAAAGCAATGTTAATGGGTATGTGAATTGGAAGAATAGCACTATCTCAATGGGCTGAAGTACTTTCCTAAATGGGCCTTGCTCAGCCCAGGGTGACAAAGGCAGGCTTTTCTATTGCTCTTTGGATAGAGCTTGCTTGGTGCTAAGAAAGTTGCTGACCTCCCATAAATATTTAGTATTTAAATGAGAAATTAATTCCTTTAAGAAGAAATGGTGCCCACACAAACAAATCAGAACCGTACCAACACACCAAGTGTTAAGAAGTGCCAAATCCTACACGGGGGAAGAGATTTACCCCTCTCTTTACAATGAGTACAAAGGTATTAGTATTCTGTTTGCAGGGACTGGCAAATGCTTGTCCTACAACTTTGCCACTGCTCTTTTGTGTGTGCAGGCTGGTCCCAGGGTTGAGGGAACAGCCTTGCTTGCTGCCTTCTGAGTATGTAGGTGGCAGTTCCTGAAGATAGTGAGTAGTGCAGTACAGCCACTTTGATTTTTAGGCCCTGAGTTCCTTAAATTTAAAATTCAGCAATGCTTTTCAAAACAAAACCAATTCAAGGAATGAAATTATTTGCAGTTGTTTTGTAGATTTTATCTTCACTTATCCCTTGGGACTGCTGATTTGACGTTGTTCCATAGCACCTGGATCGCAGAAGGCACTGCTGTGCTGAGGCTGATTTCAGGTGTTATAGATGCTGTCTGGTTAAGCAGCAGGACCGACAGACCTGAGCTCTCATGAGCTCACAAGGCACTTTGCTTCAAGGGAGGCATTAATAAAAGCATCTGCTCATTTTTGCTGCTGTCCCTTTTGTGGTCTGACTAGTCACACTGCCACAGATTTTCACCAGCCTTTTAAGAACTTACTGATGCCTTTAGTGTTTGATTGGAATTGGCCAGATCTCTTAGAGTAGGAGAGAGGAAGCACAGAAGCAGTATGCTCACTTACTCCCTCTTCTATTTTTGGTAGTCACAGGTGCCCTAACATTTCTCACATCATTTGCTTCTATTCTTGATTACATTGAGCAGCTTAATTGGAAAAATAATTTGTTTGATTGAAGAAATTAGACAAGTGACTCAAATAATGTATCTGGCAACTCTGCTAGGAAGCACAGAGAAAATGAGATCAAACTCAAATATTTTATAGTAGTATTTATTACTTTGGAATGTAGCACTGACAAAGCAAGGCTAGTCTTTCAGACTTTGCACCTACCTTATTTGACTAGTTGTTATCTGAAACAAGTTTGTAGATTTTCATTTTCCCAGTGCACTATTAACTGTTTTTCTACCTTCACTTTGTAATTGAGCCTCTTCTAATCATTGAGGCTCTGTCTCAAGGAAAGATATCAGCCTGAATTCAAATTTTATTGATTAAAGCTGGTGCTTAATAAACACATTCTTAAATGCTGATTTGAACTGGGGAGTAATGCCAGCAGGAGAAATCGCTTTTTTTTCTGTCAGGGTGGACTTGAATGTACTATTTACAATTGTACTTTTATTTGCAGATATTTCTCAGTATTGAGTTATGGTTTTTATATTGTTTATCTTTTTATTGGGACCTTAAGAATGACATTCACTTCACTGCTGAAATGATGCTTCATGCATCATTTAAGGCACTACACTAATGGAATAAATGGAGCAGTGGAAGGGTTTTGTGCATTGGAGTGAATATATCCGTGAAGAAAATGGTTTGTGTATTTTTATTGGTTCTAAGGACTACAGAAACATTTGTTCTATTTCAAAGCCATGTCACAGGTAAAATATCTGTATAACTGCTGCTAATAGGCCATAAAATTCAAGAAGATATTTAATAAAATGTGTTTAAATTTGTTGTTGTATGTATTCGTACACAAACACATTTATGTGCACATTCACAGAGGCACACTGAATGATGACAGTGTTAACACAAGTAAAGTTTATTTGGGGAAGTAGAAATTAAATTTGCAATTAATTATTTTAAATAGGTATCAAAGTTTTGAACAAAACATCCGACACATTATTGTTGCACTAC
>VYZP01004774.1:0-31688 GCA_013400635.1 Hypocryptadius cinnamomeus | reverse complement strand
AACAGTTTAATTGACTTTCTTCTTCTAGCCATTAATTTATTTCCTTTTCACCCCCAGCAACTACACTCAAATTGCAAGTTTTCTTTTGGAGTTGTTGTAAGGGTAGTTCATGACGTCACTGAAGCACTAAAAAACTTTTTCTGCAAATCACTTATTTAAAATTATTATTATACTTTAAAAAACACAATTCTTTGAAATTGTAGATAGAATTTCAAGCAATTTCTATTATTTGTACTATAATTAAAAATAAAACCTATTTAAATTGTTTCAGAAAGGAATATTCACTGAAAGTAGTTTGTAGTATTTCTTGATAGAAACAGCTATTGTGGAAGCAAATTCTGCGTAAATAATTAATTTCCACCACACGATTTCAGACTGCTTTTAGTGTCTAGCTGTGGATATAATATTTATATTTGACTAAGGCTCTTTAAATATGACCATAAATCATGATATATCTTTTCAAGAAATTAGAATGGGTTAAGCAAAATATTTAACTGTATGAAATTAAAACAAATGTTCAGGTGCATCTTTGCTTCTAAACTCGTTGTGTGCTTCAACCCTTTTATCACATGGACTCTTAGCTTCCTATTGGTTGTTTAATTAAATTTTTTTTCTGTTGTGCTTCTCTGGTAGATTGCCATGCTTTCCATACAGAATTTATGAAAATATAAGCAATTCATGAAAGAACTTAGTATTTATTCTTTCTTCATTGCACAGAATATGAAGGTTGTAAGAAGTTCTCAATTCAGTTTTAGTTTTGGTTAATGAGTTCGAGGAATGTCAGCAAAGGATTCCTAAAGTGGATGTACCCAGTGTTTTGTGAGCCATGCATGGCTCATGTGGCCAGTCATTGAGTGTGTCAAGGGAGCAGTTCCTTATTCTTGCCCAGTCTCTTTCCCACCAATTCTTCCTTGAATTATAGCATTCCTTGAATGCTACAATTTGTACTGGTTTTGCCTGGAATAGAGCTGAATTTCTTCACAGTAGCTTGCCTAGGGCTGTGATTTGGGTTTGTGCTGGAAGCAGAGGGGTGTTTCAGTAACTGGTGAGCAGCTCTTGCACAGCACTGAGGACTTTTCTCCTCCTCACCCCACTGCACCAGCAAGAAGGCTGGGGGTGCACAAGAAATGGAAAGGGATCACAGCCAGGACAACTGACCCCAGCTGTGGACATTCTGTGGACATGATGCTCAGCAATAAAACTGGAGGGGAGAATGGTGGGTGGCCACTGCTCAAGGACAGGCTGGACATTGGGCAGTTGAGGGCAAGCAATTGTTCTCATGTGCAGCTCTTGTATTTCTTGTGTTACGGGGTTGTAAGGTGGGGTATGCCTTTGCTGAGCAGGATCCCAAAGAGAGATTGTTCTTCGTGCTTTGGCTTTGTTCTCTTGCAGCCTGTGGTGCTCCCCAGGTTCTTGTGCAGCTGTAGCTGTGAATGGCTGCTTCTCTTGTCGCTTGAAAAAGTCCCTGCAGTTGTGTGGAATATCTAAACTGGGACATGCTGCTATGTGAAATACACGAGGCAGGCTCCTGGAGTGACTCAGGGACATGTCCAGCATTATGTTGGACAGTTCAGATGTCAAATTAGGAAAGGCCACTTTCTTGGCTGAAGAGGATGATGCTTTTTTGTCTCTTAAGTGCCCTGAGAATAACTTGTTTATGAACTCAATTTGTAAGCAACTTGACCTTGAAAAAGAGAGTGTAGTTGATAATTTCACATTGATTATTTGCAGTTCTTTGAAATATTTTTCTCATCCAATCCCCTGAGATTTTTTTGCTTGCATTGTAGTTGAGGAACAAAAGTAAATATAAAATTGTATCGAAGTAAAACACAAGCCCTTGCCATGAGAGTTAGTTAATTTGGAATTCCAATAAATATCTTCAGGGAGAATGCTTGTATTAAGTACAAAGCTAATGAGAAAAAAACAAGGCTGCATACTCAAATACCCATATGTTTGGCTTAAGTGATCAAACACTGGCCTGCAGTATTCGTGGCCTGGAGTATTTTGTTCTTTGGAGACTAAGTTGAATCACACTTAAGCTACAGGACTGAGATAGAATCTGTACTTGTTCAAAAAGCACCAAAATTCTGCAATGGGATGTGGTTCTTCTTGTGACTCTTTCTCTGTGAACTTTTTCTGGACAGTCCTGCCTTCTTTTATTGATCATTTTTATGGGGCAAGACTTGGGCTTTTCTCTCTCAGCCAGGTTATCTAGAGATGAGCCTGTGATGGATTAAACCAGGGGCCAGGTGATACAACAGGGTTGCTGATGGTCTCTGTCTTCTTTAGATGACTCTTTGCTGAAGAAAATGCTAAAATTGTGGTTTTCTTTTAGTTTCTCAGAAATTTAGAGCTTAAAGTTAGAGCAACTGTGAATTCTTCTGGTTATGTTGGGGCACCCACACTGGACAACTTCATTTTTGTGTTTGAAAGTATTCCTTATGTTTACAGTGCAGAGAAGTTGCTTGATTTTAACAGCTGAGGTTTCAAAAATATTTATTCCAGCAATAAAGAACTAGTGTGTATGCACTTGTAAGTAGACCACAACTGCAATCATTGTTGTACATGTTTCAGTCTGTTTCTGCCATATTTAAAAAATTCAACATATATGCTGCAGTCTTTGAGGAAATTTTGCTTTTTGTCATTAATTATATCACTATCTTTGCTTGTTTACACTCAGTGAATTTCCTTTTTTTACTTTGTAAAAGTGTGTTGTTAAAATAAATTACGAACTCAAGACTTTCTCACAATATTGAATTTAAAGTAACTGGTCTTTTGTTATTTTGTTTGAGGTGCATATTGTGATCTGTTCAGATTTTCACATATGAAATATTTATTCCTTTCAGTACTTAGGATTTAAATCTTTCTGAAGCAGTAGTGCACTAAATTAGAACAGCAGAACCTCCTTGTGACTTAGGGATTATTTCCTTTCTGGAATACCTATTGCAGAAATTAAATTCAGAATTTAAGCCTTTGAATATTACAGGGAAAAGTGCCTGTGAGAATTGTATTGCTCTTCCACAAATCTGAGGATCTTTGACTTAGGCTGAGTTGTCTGTTCCAGGCATTAACTCCAGCTTTGAAGTGGACTTAAAATGGTATGGTCCAGTTTCATTTTCCATAATTTCGTTTCATAGCTTTTCTCCATATTTCTGGTCACTTCTGCTGGTGAGCAATTTGGTGCTGTTCCAGATAAAATATATTCAAAAACCTCATATGTCTCTCTGTCCATATTCAGAGGGTGGATTAGTTTTGCCACTCCCATAGAATGAGAGTACAAGGATATGGGTGTTGCAGATGTCAGTTGGAGATTTGAAGACTGCAGAATTGAGAAAGGAGTGTGATGTCTGAACAATTTGTCTCTGCTCACAGAATTCTGCTTAGCCAAAGCAGAACTGATTTCCTTTTGGTTTTGGTTCAGTTCAGTGTTTCCCTGCAAAGTTCCAGTAGGAACCCAGTGCTGGACTCAAGTGCAGTTAATGATGTGGTGAGGAAAGTTCTTAAGGAGGCTGCAGAGGGAAACTAAATTTAAGAAAAGAGAGCACATTAGTTTGAGAATATTGTTAGCTTTGTAGATTGTGCTCAGCAGGGACATTTGCCAGAAATTGCCAGAAATGTATTAATTAAATAAATTTCAAAAAGGCTTCATGAGAAGCTGAAGCTATGTAAAATAGATGGAGTAGAAAAGTATTTTGGGCTCGCTGTTGACTATTTGCTATTAACAGACAAGCTGTAGTCCTCTTGCCAGTATTAATTTTATTACTACAAAAATCAGACAATAAGTAGCTAAAATGCCTTGGCATCTTACGAAAAATCTAATGGAAGAAACATTTGCTACTAATGTTAAGCCTTAATCTTTCAATAGAAAGAGACAGAATGTCTTTCAGCTGACCTGTGAATTGGTTCTGCAGGTTTGTTCTATTTTTTAGCAATAGGTGGTTAGTCTTGCTGCAGCCATGCTACAAGGGGTGTGAAGAACACAGTAAATGCTGTGGAGCAGGAGAGAGTAAAGGTTTGATTCTGAGTTGTATGGTGTAAAGTTGGTTACACAAGGTGAACTTAGTGTCCCCTTGCATTGATGTGGGAAGCACTGACAGTCACTGAAGTACTGAACTTTGGTTCCTACTCTATAGCACCCCTTTCATACTACTTCAGTACTCCTATTTGTATTACTTCTGTTTAAAAAAAGAAGGAAAAAATTAAGAAGCCATTAAAAAACATAGTTTACATAATTATGAAGGATTTCCATTTATGGAAATCCATTTTATGATTTTTAAGTATTGTGTACTGTATTAAAAATCTGCTGATATACTGAATGCAACACCACATTGTTGTTGAGACATGCAGCATGGGCAAAGAGTTTCTTCATTATGTTTTAGACTCAGTTATACATAATGTTATGTTTTATTTTAATTTTTTTATTATGATAAGCCTTAAACATTGTACAAATACTGTAGAGGGCCAGGCTCCTGCTGCATCAAAACATTTGCAGTTGTGGTAATTGAGTATGTCAGCTTGGAGTACAGCTATGGATGCATTTGCAGTGAGGCCTGGTAGTACTGTGGGCCTGATCAACTGTCACTTCCTAAAATATTCTTAGGTTTCAGAAATCTTGATCAGAGAAAAAACTTTACATAGTAAGTTTAATGAAAATTCACTACTCTCTTCTGAAATATGGGATATTCTGAAATTCAATTCCCTCTCACTGTGAGAACAAATTCTGTTTGGTCAGAAAAAGAACAATGGCCTTCACCTTGCAGCTGTTGTTTAGGCCAAAATTAAGGTTTCCCGTGCTAGATGATTTTATTCAGTCATGTTATGACAACATAATTTCAAAATGACTCTACTATAACCATATATTTTTGAAAAGAAAATTAGCAAGTTAAACTAAGAAAATCCTGAACAAAACTCTGCTTTTAAAGTAGTATGACTGAAATAACATAAAAAACTGTTTCAATTTCTGACATACCAAAGCAGCTTCACTGATTTATCTAATGAATTTTAATGGTTTCTTTCTCTTGAAATCAGTGCCTGATTTTACTAGAGTTTGTCTAAGAAGTTCTGTAGAAATAGAGATTTCAGTTTGCTCCATCAATAAACAATGTGGGGATATTTGTCAGTAAAGCTATAGCATTTGAAGGAGATTTAAAGCTACATCATTATAGGGAGACAATTTTTCATTTTTCAAAAGTAATTTCAAAGGTGTACTAAAGTAGGTTGACTGATCTTTTCCATACAAAAACTACTAGATGAAAATTTAAAAAAAGACTTGGAACTAAGTCGTGATTGCTTTATAAGATATTCTGTGTAAAAGATACTTTGCTTTTGATTACACTGAGTGAAGTCTGTGCTCCTGTGGTATCCCAGACAATTATGTGCCATGTAATAGTTTCCTTGTTGAGTCAGTCATTCCTGCTCTGACATTGCTCATCTGCACCACAAATGGTGAGCACAAAATGGAAAATGATAAGCTGTAGTGCCTAAATGCTCTCTATTCATCCTGTTTAAAGCTGAAGTCTTCAGTGGTAGGCAGAAAATGAGCATGTAATATTAAATTCCAGGTTCTGCATATTGTTCCAGTTTGCCAGAGAATGTGCAGTGAGGCTCAGCCAATTTCCCATCTGCCACAATCATCAAAAATAATTGTGTAATGGGATAATGGTAGAGCTCTGCTCACGCTGGACTGGCTGCTAGAAACCAAACCATACTTAATAAGAAAACGAGCACTGTGAAACAAAGTTTCCACTTGACAAGATTTCATGCTTGGAGACAGAAGCTCAGGTAGTGAGTATTTACTTTCCTTTTGTGGAAGGTAAATTTGCCTTACCTCATAGTTCATAAGTAAACTATACTGCACTGTAAGTCTCTAGTGGAAGACTATGAAAATCAATAATAAAATTAATTTTGAAAATACTGCTAGCTTTTATTTGATCATGATATTCAACCAGTGTGTTACCTTCAGCTGATCTCATTTTTAGGATTACATGAATGGTTATGGACATAAGAGAGTAAGTTTAGTGATTTAAGGTGCACATGCTTTGATAAAACCATAAGGACTGATAATTTGTAGTATCATTTATTCTGGTATCCACAGGCATTTCTAATAAGATGTGAGAATACTTATTCTGTCTTTGACTGTGAGGAATTTCTTCTGAGAGTAAATAACTGCAAGGCTGTGTTTCTGAGTCTGGAGACTGGCGATTTCTGTGTGTTTTCCTTTGAAGTACCGAAGTGCAATTTCAAAGCATGTATTCATTTTCAAAACTATGTTTAATAATCTTGTGATCAACAGTGAAATTCTTAAATACTGTGTTGAACCGGGGGGGCACTGTGGGCCCCAAGAAGTGAATATTGTACAGATTATGAATGGAGAGAAAGAACTTATGGAGCAGAAGAAAAGGAATTATCTTCCTTTCTTCTCCGCTGTATGTTTAAGCAGCAGTATATCTACCTCACTCAGTGGTAAGGAAGCCATAGAAAGACAAGATATTTTAGGTGTTTTCTGCCTATCTGCAGCTAAAGACAAGAGGAGGTCTGCATAAATTCTGCCTGCAAACAGCCCTCTATTACCCAAGCCTGTAACGGTTGTTAGTCTAATTATCAATCTGATGCCAGGTAACCAAAGATATGAAAAAGAATGCTCAAAATTCAAGTTTGCAGAGCTATACATTTCCTTTGCCTTTTACAGGGAACTGCTGTTTTCTAAGCTCTTTTTTTTTTTTGTTACTTGTGAAGCATTATGATGATAGTTGTTTTCTAGTCTGTCTGATTTCTCAAATTAGCTTCTTTTGTATCCTTGCTTTTTCTGAATTTTCCCTGCTGTGTTCATGCTCCTGAATTTCAAAATGTGACTGTTAGAACAGCCTTCAGTATATCACTTCTGATTTCTATTTGGTATCATATATTCTGCTTATACCTCTGTACTATCTCCATTTTGAAACTGTAGTTCAGTTGCCTTTTCTCTTTCTTGTTTTTTACCTCCTTTTTGAGATAATCTCTACAATAAGTGATAAAAATTCTTGCATCTCCTTGAAGTAGCAGAATGAAAGAGCAGAGACTGCAGAGAGCAGAGTCCATGAGAACAGAAACAGATGTTGGGAGCTGGCAGCACAGAAGAGATGCAAGCTCCCCAGTGAGAAGGGATGTGATGCTTAGCTCAGGGGTAGGCCTAGGACTTGCCTAGTTCAGGAAATTGTCATTACAAGGCCTGTGTGCCCATGCTTTGCTCTGGTGTTTCAGAAGGGATGTGCTTAGTGCATACCTGGGTGGTCCTTGCAACTGAGATGGAAAGCAGAGTTATTGAGCAGTTAGTGAGTGAAAGGGCTGAGGGAATTGGAACCTGGGAAGTGGCTGGAGCAGAGGGAGCAGGAGATACTGCTGGAGCCTCTTTGGACAGTGGAGTGAAGAAGCAGGTCACTCAGCCTGCAGGCACCTGCAGCTGAGCTGCCACGTGTGAATTGAGATGAGCACACATCCATCCACACCATCCTCTCATCTGTGGCCTAGAAATAGCCCCATCATGTTGCACTTCAAATGCTGTAGCCTGCTGAATGTGCAGCTCTGGCAGATGTGCTGGCTCCTGAGAGATAAGTGTATTGCTGTAGTCCAGTATCAGCGATGATGAGAGACATGGGGAGACTCTGGGAGATGGTCAGAAGAATCCAAATTTATTGTGGACTACATATGCTTGTATACTATTCTGGGAGGGCTAGTAATGTTTTACTACAATGATTGGGTTAATCATCACATAAACAAACTTACACATTTTACAACATCTCTTGCTTGCAGAACTTGATGTAATTTTCTTCTCTGGTGAGTCAGTCTGATTTAATATTCAGCTAGTCTTGATTTAATCCTAAAAGTTCTGTTTGCTCTTGCCAAGGCATCTTGATTATCAAATCTCTCATGCTAACCAGGTCCAAAGTCTGTCATCTGTCTTGTGTGTCCCAATAGTCCAGGATCCACTCAGCAGATTTCTCTGTTGCTACTGCCAGGTAGGGAATATGATACCTATTATACAAGCTTTTGTCAGGACATTATTACCTCGAGACATCTACTGCTTCTGTGAAGTGTTCATACAAATGAGTGCTTATTATAGGTATGTACTTAAAAGGCTGTAGCTTTAATCTAATTGCAAGTATCATAGAACATTTTATTCCTCTGCTCCTTGTCCTGCACAGATACCCAAATAAAGTTCAAAATGACTTAATATTGCCTGCAAAATACTATCTTCTTGAGGAATATACTTAGTTGTGGGAAGCACTTAGTGAATTATCTAAGCTGTACTATAGTTAAACTTTGCTTTTCTCCTTTCAGGTCTTGGGCTAAATTTAGATGAACTCCCTGCTCAGATGAGTTTCTCCAGCTGGCCTGAAATGAAGAAAAAATTTGCATCCATATTTGCACAGAAGACACAGGCTGAGTGGTGCAGCATATTTGATAGCAGTGATGCCTGTGTGACCCCTGTTTTATCCTTTGAGGATGCTGCCTCACATCAGCATAACAAAGAAAGAAGTTCTTTTATCAAAAATGATCAGGGAGAGATAAGTCCTAGACCTGCTCCTGTTCTATCAAGGACTCCTGCTGTTCCATCATGTAAAAGAGATCCTTTTATAGGAGAGCACACAGAAGAGATACTTCTAGAATATGGGTTTACTAAGCAAGAGATTGCTAAACTTCAGTCTGATAAAACAATAGAAATTAAGGACCTAAAAGCTAGTTTATAATTTCTGACTTTGCATATCAGATAAATTTCAGGCTGATACTGTAAGCTCTTATGCTTTAAAATTGAACTATATGACAAGTAAATGTTGGCATAATATTGATTTTCAATAATTTGTATTTTTTAAATTATTGGCATTTTAAATTTAATTTGAAAACAGTGAGACTTGTGTACTTGTGTACCTGGATGATCTGTTGTCCAGAATGGTACTATAGTCGTGTTCTGAAGATCTACACAGTTTACTTGGTGAGCACCTGTAAACTCTCAGAGTATTGTATCCTTTGGTTTGGTTATTTTAATTATTGGTTACACCATTGATTTGTAATACATATTGTAATTACTTGAAAGTGATTATTTTAATAAAATATAGTTATATTCTTAAATGAGTGATTGTGTTGTTTATTCATGAATTAGAAGGGATTTTTTAATCTATTTTTCATATTAATTAATTTGCTTTATCATGCTGAAACTATGGTCTAATGCTATTCTTTTATGTGCTGCTGCAGAGCTATTACCTCAAAGTTGATCTTTTTAACAGCCTGACTACATTTTATCAATACAGTCTCCTTATTATATATTACATTGGGAATATCACCTTAGCTAGAAACTAAATTCAGAATCAAATTTTTTCATTTTTAAAATATCTGCCAACTAATAATCCTTTCCTCTCCTTATGGAAAAATGGTAGGTAACTTTGCTGCACAGGTTTTAAACAATGGTTATTCCATGTTGGTTTTCATTTCCTTCAACCTAAACTTTCATTTGAAACCATTTCTTTCAAGACAGAAGAAAATATGCTTTTAAAAAGAATTAGTTATATGGCATTAATACAGCATTGTCCAATGTTTGAGGAGTTATGACATGAAGGATTAGGTGTTTTAATAATTTTGTCTGTGTTTTGCTGAAGGTTGGTTTGTTGGTTACAAAGGCTTCCAAAGCTAAGCTATACTTTAGCTCATTTTTATGTGTTGTGGCAGAAATGTCAGCATTATTACCATAAAAAAACCTGTTACATTCAACTACATCAACCACAGCCTGGAAGCAAGAATTATCTAGTAGGTCCTGGCAAGTTGTCTAAATCATCAGCAAAAGCACCTGGGGTTTCCAGCTGATAGTCTAGTGTAAGCTACTGAACATTATACACGGTTGCCATAGGACTTGACAAGTTTCTTAGTCCCAGATACATCTGATTGTGTTGGAGGAAAATCGGCATTGTCAAACGTGATGTCTGTCATGGATAGGTTTTGAAACTAAAATACTGATGTCAGTTTAAAACCTTGTGTTTCTTCAGGATGGGTTGGATCAGCTGCGTCCCTCAGGTGGCTAACCTGAAAGGTACAGTTTGAGTAAGGTTTCTTTTAAGGCCTTCCCCTGGCAAGTAAGACTGTTTAGAAAACCCACCTGTAAGTAATTCTGATACTCTCTGTTTTCAGAAACCAAGAAATAATCCGTTCTTTTGAGGGCAGTACACAGCACATACAAAAAAGTGCTCATCAGCTGCTGCTTGACAGATTCCTGCCAAACCTTATATCTGCCTCTTAGGCTCCAGGGCGATGGATAGGTTCACTCACTCATCCTTACAAAGTGCGTTGAAATCCTTTTCCAGATAGATTCAGATTTTTTCCCCTCAGGTTAGTCAGCAGGGAATGGTCTGATGCTCATGTTTGCTGAATGGAAAGATGAGGACTGGTGTCACTGCTGTCTTACAGCAAGAGGAGCAGCTTTGTGTCAGGCTAATCCTGCGCCCGGACCATGTGATGGATGTTCCCGTTGTATGTGTGCTTCATGCATAAACAGTAATTCCTTAGTTGTGGATAGTCGGGAGCAGTGCAGACGCCCAAAAGCTCAGATCAGCTAATGTGAACACACGCTTCCCCGCCCCCTTCCTGGCATAACTTGTGATCGCAGAGCCATGAAAGTATGTGAGTCCCTCCCCCAGCACAGACCGATCCCACCCGGCATATGATCTGGGCCCCATGTCAGCCGGAGCAGGCAGCACCAGCTTGCCACGGCGCTGCTCGCAGCCGGAGCTATGACCCTAACGAAAGAGAGCTTCCACGCGGCTCTCCTGCCCACCTCTGGAGTGGCCAAGGCCGACATGGATGGCACCAGAGAGAAGGAGGAAGCTCCGAGGCAGGCAGTGATGAGGACTGGAGCAGCGGTGCCGAGGAGGCGAGCGGTGGGAAGGCTGGTCATGCACAGCATGGCCATGTTCGGCCGGGAGTTCTGCTATGCCGTGGAGGCCGCCTTTGTCACGCCGGTGCTGCTCAGTGTAGGGCTGCCCAAGAACCTCTACAGCCTGGTGTGGCTCATCAGCCCTATCCTGGGCTTCGTGCTGCAGCCCGTGGTAGGTTCAGCCAGTGATCACTGCACCTGTAGCTGGGGCAGGAGGCGACCTTACATTCTGGGTCTGGGCATCATAATGCTGTTAGGCATGGCTTTGTACCTCAATGGGGACGTGATGATCTCAGGTGAGTGAGGGGCATGCGCTGTGCTGACAGACAAAACTCATCCTAGCCTTTCGAATCAGAAAAAGGAGAGGGGCTCCCCTTTTCCTTCTTAAAATGCACTGTTAAAATTTGGTATATTGTGACTCGGGTGCACTGAAGGAGCTGGGGAGCACTGTAATCTTTGTGTACATTCAATCCTAACACTGCATGTTGTGTACTCTGTGCATAGTGTTCTGTAGTCTGTGCATGTGATTGCAGTCTGTTGTATGTTGGTTGGTTTGGTTGCCTGATAAGCTCCTACAGGTAAAGATTTGCTTAGGCCATAGAAGTTTTTATGAGCTAAGATCTACCTTGTTAGCTTAAATGATAGTATTGTTTTTGTGGTCTAATACACATCCAAACTGAATCCCCGCCCATCCCTGTTTTAGATAGATTAGTATTCAAAATACTCACCTTCAATTATTGCAGCACTGGCTTAACCCTTGTGTTGTGCTGGTGAAAAACAAAAATCCTTAACTGCTTGGAAACCCTGTTGCAGCTGAAACATGCAAAATCAAATAGGAGTGACATCCATATTGTTACATTTTAGTTTGGGATGTAGCTTCTTAAAGTCTTGATACAAAATTGTTGCTGACTAGGCAGATGGGGGAGGTGTGTGTTTTACGGATTGATTTATTCTCTCTTCCTCAATATTATTGATGTTGAATACACTTGATTTCATTGACCCAGAGAGGGATGTTGCAGTCAACTCTTGATTATCTAAAACAATACAAGGGTTGGACAAAGAGAAAAAAATGAAGACATTACAAAATGCATGTGTTAGGCTACCAGAGCGTGCCTTGAAGGTGTAAAGGAACAGATTAAGGATAGTGATGCTCTTGATTGTGGAGCTTGAAGCATTCTGAGCATGTGCTGACTTAAGGCAGTAAGTCAACCTAGCCCAGCTCAGCACAGAATCAGCCCTCCTGCTTCTCTGATGAGATTCTGGTGCCACTGGACTCTCTTGTGTAACCTTAGATTTTGAGGTGTCAGGAAAGACTGAATGTGGTTTTGCAGAACATGGCACTGTTGCTGTCAGAATGAGGGTGTTTTTCTTTTTTTAGCTTTCATCGATGAGAGAGACAAGCAGCGGACGTGGGCAATAGTCATTACCATGCTGGGAGTAGTACTTTTTGATTTTGCAGCTGATTTTATTGATGGTCCCATCAAAGCATATTTATTTGATGTCTGCTCTCATCAGGATAAAGAGAAGGGTCTGCATTACCACGCCCTTTTTACAGGTACATTGATCCCTTCTTTTCCTCCCTACCTCTCAAAGGAGGGGAAGGTAATTGCATGGGTTTTATCCTCACTGTGTTTCTAATCTTGAATGAACTGATCATCTGATCCTGCACTTCAGTCACGAGACTTTTGTTGCTGGGTTTTCATTACTCCAGAGAACAGCAACTTGTGATTGCTGCTGCCAGAATTCTGAAGAAGGCTGCAGGCACAAATCATTACAGCAACACAGGCATGATTTAAGAGTAGTCAGTCATTTTAAAATGTGAAGTAGGGTTTGTTCAGTTTGTTTTGGGGTTTTTTCAGGCTTTTGCTGAGGCAAAAATCAATGGATGTAGCTTGTTTCATTGCTATTGCACATAAAAATAACATTTTTGACTTGTCATGTGACATACAACAAGAGCTGCACAAACCAATTGATTTCCATTCTTCAGCAGTGCTCCAGTATGTGCTGTATAGAAACAGGAGTTCTGTGTAAAATTCAGAAATTCACAACTCCCACAAAATAAGTCCAAGTAGTTCAGTTCAAGTTCCTGCAAATGAAGTTAACAACTTTATTTGCCTTTGTACATTTTTGGAATGTTGCCGAGTTACAGAAGGACACAAAACTGTTGGAACAAGTCCAAAGGAGGGCCACAAAGTTGATAATGGGACTGGAGCACCTCTCCTATGAAGATGGACTGAGAAAGTTGGGGCTGTTCAGCCTGGTCAAGAGAAGGTTGTGTGGAGACCTCATAGGAACCTCCCAGTATCTGAAGGAGGGCCACAGGGAAGCTGGAGAAAGACTCTTCTTTAGGAAGATGAGGGGAAATTTAGGCTGGATGTTAGGAAGAAATTTTTCCCTGTGAGGGTGGTGACACTGGAATAAGTTGTGCAGGGAGGTTTTGGATGACCAACCCTGTCAGTGTTCCAGGCCAGGCTGGATAAGGCCTTGAGCAGCCTGGTCTAGTTGGAGGTGTCCCTGCCAGTGGCAGGGTCGGGGGCTCTGGATGATCTCTAAGGTCCATCCCAACCCCTGAACATTGATTCCATGGAATCATCTGTACAATGTGAGCCCTGTGTTGAGGAAATGCACAGGGAAGACACTTAAGGCTGTATATCTGTGAAGTGACTTGGGAGGAACCTCCTGCCATGTCTGAGAGTAATCCCTGTAAAGCACTAGACAAAAAGCAGACTACATGAGAAGTCATGAAATCTCTGTTACAGCAGATTTTTGCAGCTACTGAGCCCCCAGCAGGAGCAGAGACACGTAAACTCAGTAGCAGTTACTCTGTTCAAGGAGGGAGATGTACTAGCTACTGACAAAGGCTGATTTTGGACACACGAAATACCTATATCCAGGAACACAGTTTAAAAGGGAAGCTTAAAGCCACAAGGGAATGAAACCTGCATTTTCCATTAGAAACAGATAAAATGTTAAGGAATCACTTGTTTGGAAAGAGAGGAGTGAGTCTCTATGCATATTCAGCACAATTCTGGTCGCAATTTTTTTTGCATGATATTAAAAAGTCTCCAAGTTTGAAGCTACAGATTTAGCTGATTCAGTGTACTGATCTGTGAAAAGGGATGTGGGACAAATAACATGAAATAAGACTGGGGCAGAGTGCATGACTTGGTCCAGCATCCTGTGCTCTCCACATCAAGTTCATCTTAACCCTTCCCAACTGAAAGTTCCCAGATCTGGTGTTGAAATCCTCCCTTGACTGGAGTTCTACAGCCTCCCAAGGCAGTCTTCTCCAGCAATTCAATGGCCTTGGTGTTTGTTTTCCCTAAACTGTAGTATTAATATAAATTCCTTGCAGTTTACATTTATCTTTCCCTATTTTATCCCTATTAACAGACAGCAATCTTCCCATTTCTTCTCCAGGTTCTGTTTTAGATATTGTTTCTTTTTCCCACTTTAGTTCCTTCTTTCCTTTTATACTTAGTACTTCTAAGATTTTACTCTCCAGTTTCCCTTCATTTTAGGGTTTGAACATGAAACTTGATAGCTTAGCAGTTATGAAACCCATGGCCACTTATTCAAGTGGAAGAAAGAGTGCACACGTTCAACAGTCAACATTCAGGCTGCATTCCAATATCATCATGCTTCTTTTTCAAAACAGCATGCAAAGACATCCTCTAATGTCAAACATTCTGTCTGCAAACATACACTGAAAATAACATTGTGTAGATTTTCTTTTAAAAGTTATTAATAGCATAATTGTTTTTTATGAGAACAAGCAAGGGTACAGTCCTCTGTGAAATGCCACAGGACACAATGAACAAGGGCCACAAGCAGACCCAAGAGGGCAAAGAAGGTACAGAAAGCCCAGAATGAAATCAAAATCCCATGTTTTTTGGGGAAGCAAGTGCAGATGCTGTTAGTTTTTGCTGGATGCAGGGCTTTGCTGTGGACTGTTCTCCTAAGCAGAGGGGTAGAAATGCTTCCAAGTTCTTGGAAAGTGCCTATCCTGTGGAACTCCCAACCATCCATCCCCCAAGCCACCAGGTTAAGAAGGTGTCAGGACTCTACAAAGGTGCCACCCCTACCAAAGCTCTGTACTGAATGTAAGAGTTCCTGTGCATCTCTATGTGCACTAATAACAAAGAGAAGAATTGTAAAAAAACTGAAACTGACTGAAAACTGGGTTTATTAATGTCAAGGAACAAAGCAGCATTCTCATTTTACCTTTAGTCCACCTCTTCTGAGAAAATTAGTAGATGGGATTACACGCTTATACTTGTCCCCTTCTGTTTTCTTTTTCAAATGGTGTTGTATTTGGATTTGTATAAGTACACAACAATGCCTTTGGGTTTATTTCCTTTTAAAAAAAAATTCACATGGAGGCTGTATTTCTGTTTGGACTAAGCTAAATACATTTTACAAATTCTAAACTATAGAAACTCTCAATATAATTTTTAAAATGTTTCTTCTGCAAAAAAAAAAAAAAGAAAACCACACAACTTTTTGTAGGATGTAATTTAGTTTTACTTGTATTATTTACCATTTCAAAGAAAACAGAGCTTGAAAGAGTCAAAAAAAGAGATGGAGCCTATTTTTCTGTGTGTTCAGGCAATTTCTAGAGAGCTCTACCTGACAGATATGAGGAGATTTTTAAAGAGATATTTTAGTAACTGCTCATGTATGTTGTTAGCTCAGTATTCCTATTTCTTATGATAAATATCTGAAAAGTGATTATTCCATCATTTCTAGAGGGCATCACATATTGAGGGTATTATGTACTCATTGTTTATTTTGTCAATACCAGTAGACATTCTTTTTTCCTTTCTTTCCCCCACCATTGTAGGTTTGGGAGGAGCCCTGGGTTACCTTACAGGTGCTATGGATTGGGGTCAAACTATACTAGGATATACCTTGGCATCAGAATTCCAGGTGATTTTCTTCTTCGCAGCCTTGGTTTTCATAATCTGCCTTACCATACATCTGTGCAGTATTCCTGAAGTCCCACTCAGATACGAAAATGAAGAGGCAAAGTTCTTGTTGGAAGTGACTGAACCCCATAAATACAACTCCATAGAGGAGGAAATAAGGAATGGTCACTTAAAATCAACATGTACCGAAATAAAGGCTGCAGCCCAGCCAGGGAAATGCGCGGTTGCGTCACGCACAGAGGTGAGTGCAGAGGTGATTTAATAGGGGGTATCTTTGCATCCTTGGAGACCCCTTAATTAGCTAATGATGATTGTTTGTAATGGAGTCCTTTCACAGGCACAGAAAAGAACCCTCCACCGGGATACAGAGACAGGAGAAAGTCTGCTTGCCTTTTTTTTTGTCTTCTTTTTTTTTTCTTTAGAAAGTATTGCCAGCAAGAGGCATGAGATCAGCTACTTCTGATGCTTTGATCCATTGGTAGGGATGAGGGAGAACCTGGCTTGGTTTTCTGCTCAATGTCAGTCCCTTGAAGTCCTCCTTATGTGAATTTTTAAAATAGGATCTACTTTGTCCTTTAGTCTTAATATAATTAGCATAAAATTGTGGACAAAGACTACAGACCATTAATCTTTCATGTAGGTTTCTAATTCTCACTGAAGTCCACACAATTTCGTACATAATACATGTGAAATGTGCGACATTTGGGTTTTCTGATGCTCAACATTTAATTGAGCACTAATGTGTTTAAAATTGCTACTTCTAGAGCAGTGCTACCTTGCTACCAGAGTTTGAATTTTATTTTTAGTGATATTGTAGCTATGCCTTTGGCAAAATTTGTGGTGCAAGAAAATAGTGAGTACTTTTAAATCCTCACTGTCATTTTGTTTCTGATGCATTTTTGTGAGAGATTTCTTCAACATAAGGCACCTAGGAAGAGGTGAATCTACCAGAAAAATATCTGGAGAGCCCACTCCTAGTATTGTGTTGAGAACATCATTTTTAGGGTTTGGTTGACGACTTTTAGTGCTAGAAATCCTCACGGTTATCTCATGGTACCTGGGTAAGCAAAGTATAACACAATAGTGGTGTCACAATTGCTTCTCATTTTAATTCCACTTTTGATTTCTTGGCATTGTGCATATCAATCCCTGATACACTGACACAAAGGTCTGATAAATCAGGTAAAATATACTAAGCATGTACAAATAGTTATAAGTAGGAAAGCAATACTCTTGTTTAATCTGTAAGTAAAAAGGATTTATTATCTCTTACTATTCATAATTTGTTTTATAATAGCACCTGGTATTTCTAAGTGGAAGAAAAACATTATGAAATTATTAAAATATTACTAAATTATTACAATGTTAATAGATGCAAGACATATGAAATGAGCATAGCCTGATGATAATGCCAGGCAAACACGGAGTGGGGCAGACAGGAAGGCAACAGCTGTGTGAAGAATCCGACAAGAGCACTGTGATGCTGTCTGAGCTTCCCCAGGGCAGGCCAGCTTGAGCAGCCAGCGTCCTCCACCAGCACTGTTCACTCTGAGCATCCCCCAAGTGCTGGAGATGCTGAGCCTCATCGATTGCTTGCATCATGTAGGCTCTAAAACAGGAGGAGGCAAATGAAGATGAGAGCGATGCAGTGAAAGTGGGGGGAGCAGACTGTGGTTTGGGGCAGCCTCTGCCTTGGGAAGAAATAATTCCAAGGAGTCAGTAACATGAGGAACGTGGAGTTCCATGTCTAGCACCGGAGGTGAAGCTGTGGTGGTGAGCCTGTGCCACTGCCCTCCTCTCTGCCTGGGCTGGGCAGCCTGTTAGAGTCCCCCAGTGCTTTGATCAGCCTCATGTTTCTTTGATGTGCATTTGTTTGTGTGCATGAATTCTAGACACTTGCTGCTTTAATGATCTGTCTCTTGTGGCACATGTTTGCTGGGTTCATTCGTTACCATAATCACTTCCTTGAAGAAATGGTTTGGCTTCCTGGTTTTCTGTCTCTTTTTTTTAATTGCAGGCATCATGGCTATATTTCTTCTAAATTAAGGCCTATGTTCTCACATGCTAATAGCTAACATGATTATTAATGAGATTTGACCTGCTACAGTATGAACAGACACCCAAAGCAATTAGCCTTGTATTCTTTTGAATGGTGCCAAATTATTCAGGGTCCACTGCCATAAAACCCGAGTCATATTGCTTCCTCTGTGTTCTTACATCTTATGCCCTGAGTTGTGGTGATTTTGTAGAGATTATTTGGTGTTCTGAGCTTTTGAAGGATAAGGTGCTTAAACAGAGCCAAACTTCAGCACATTATTTAAATTAGCATGCAGTTTGTGTGCTGGTATGTTTTGAATGTGTGCATGAAACCTTTTTTATTTCCATTTTCACTCTCTGGAATATCTAAATAGAAAGAAAACATTTCTATCTAGCTGTCAAATTATTGTTTGTTATCACTGCGGTGTCCTTTGTAATTCCATGACCTTATCTTAAAACTTTGATTAGAAAGGCTATTTTAAAAAGCAGGGTGGAAGAATTACAAACTAAATAAAGCCAAGTCAAACGATAGTAATTATCCTTGAAATAACACTAATGAGTCAATCTGGAATTCTTTTGTTTTCTATTTATAATTCTAGAAGAATATAAAGCTTACTCTGTTTAAAAAAAGACAGTGATGCCAAGAGAAATTCCAAGGGATTTGGACAATATACAGTCCAAGGTGGAAGTCAGCAACTTGAATTTTGGCATTCCTATGAGGATTAAAAACCTCACACTGAAGCAAAGTATTTTCCAACTTTATATGTGGTGATTATTCATAGAGTAGCTTGCAGCATAGCCTAGTTCAAAGGAAAGTAGATTAGTGAAAAGTATATACAAAACTGAAGAAAGAAAGGAAAAAATGACATCTTACAGCAAATTGAAGACAAGATCCAGTCCAGCAATTTTGAGTAATTAGCATAACTTTTGCAGTTCTTCCCTTACCATCTCTCCCGACACTGTTGTCTCCAAATATCCTGAGAGAAAATTGGAAGTTTTCCATCATGCACAGTTAAAATAGTAAGGGTTTTTTTTTTCTCTTTAAAAGCAGTGAACCATGCAGGAGCTTTAATACAGGAAGAATTATGTGTCAAAATACCTGATATCAAGAACACCTACGGTAGTTAAAAAAAAAAAAAGTAATACAAATGATCTGATGAATGTGACTGGAGAAGAAACTGAGAGTTTTGGGGCACAGGGCTGAAACAAGAAGGGAGATATCAGGGGGCATTAAAGGTGGTGAGAAAATTTGACTTTCCTCATTAGTGAGACTTGTTAACCAGCACCAATTAAGTTTTGATTATGAAATGAGTTATTTCTCCCTTGGTATGAGGTGTTCAGATGCTGGGGCTCACATTCTCTGTGCTACCATGGGGAACCACAGCTTCTCTCTGCTGCAAGGACAGTGCATAGTGGAAAGCTCATGATATGCTTGAAAAGGTACAAGCTTCCTAGGGAATTTAGCACGTAAAATAGAAGGGAATAAAGTCTCAGAAATCCACAACAGACACATTTTAATTTTCAGGAAGTATTTTGAACATAACTTTCTTCTGTGGCAGCTTTAAATTTTCAGTGTAAAGCTGACGGTCTCTATAAAGAAATAACTTTTGTTTCCTGTTGTTTCTGTTGTTGGTTCATTGGGGGTTTTTTTTAACTCTCTGAGTCTGCTTTGGCAGAAAATTTCCCTGTGGTTCTACATGTAAATAATTGTCCTACTGATAATAACAGCAAAAAATGTTACATTCCTGCTGGTATACTCCATCTCTTCTATAGTTCCTATGAATTTTATAAATTGAAGAAAACTCAGTACCCAAGCAATCCTTCCTAGCAAAAAATAAAAGACTGTGGAAATTTAGCAATGAAAAGATACTACTAAGGCCTTCTTCATTTGCTGTCAGCTATTTCATTAGCCTTCAGGACAATAATACTGTATTATTCTTGAATATTTGCTTTTAGGAAAAGAGGCAGATGACCCTTAAATCCCTCTTGAAGACACTTTTAAGCATGCCATCCCACTATCGCTGTCTGTGTGTGAGCCACCTCTTTGGATGGATGGCTTTCCTGTCCAACATGCTTTTCTTCACGGATTTCATGGGACAGGTAAAGCATAAAATACTCTCACTCCTCCTTCCTTGTAGCATCTCCTCCTCCATCCAAAATAAATGAAATGGTGTTACTATCCTAAGGAAATGACACTGGTGTCAGAGCCATTTATATCTGAATGGCTCAACAATAGTCTCGTAAACCAGCCAATTAAGGTCAGGCCCTTGTTCCAAGCCTGTCTGGGGAAATCATTGGGGAAAACCTTTAGTATTTGTAAGGCTATTTGTGTCTAAATGTTCCAAGTGAAGCTCTCAGAGCTGGTCCAAACACATCCATTTTCTGCCTTGGCTTCGGAGCTGCTCCCAGATGGGCAGGTTTTCTAGCTGGGGCACTGTTGGATGCAGCTGGCCTTGTCCTGGTGTGTGCAGCATCCCCACAAAGCCCCTCCCCTGCACTGCAGCCTCCCTGTCCTCAGGCCATGCAGCTCTTTGCACACAATGAGCTACTTGGTAGCAGAAAGTTTTATCTTCCTGCATTTGTCTGTCCTGAGTCCCTTTTCTCAGCAGCTGTTTGCCTTCACAACACCCAGTGGTGCTTCTTTCGTGCCATTCCCAGGCACTGTGTGTCCTTGAAGTGATTCTTGCCCGTATGGATGTGTCTGCCTCCTTCCTTCCAGAGCACTAATATGGTCCTGGCACAAATTTCTCTCTGCCACTCCCTGCTCTTCTGTCATTTCCACACAGTATTCTCATTTCGTTGCCTTTTTTGTCTTTTCAGGCATGGCAAGAGGGAGGGCTTTTTTCCCTGCAGTGTAGATGAACATCTGAAAGAAAAAAGTTTTGCTTGTCTAGAAAAGTAACTGAATAAGACAAAAACTGTGTGGAAAAATGAGTGTGTTGAGGAAAATATGAAAGAGAAAAGAGAAAAAAAATATAGATAAATTAGGAAAAGAAAGACTAAGGCAAGAAAACAGAGAGAAGAGAATCAGTTGGAAGTGAGACACACAAAGGACAGAAGAGCAAATGAGTTGATGTAAAATAGACAGTCCAGGAAAAGGCAGAGGGTAAGAAATGAGGCTGGGATGTGACAGTCCAGGAGACACGAGTGTGAAACCTGGAGAATTACAAACGGGTGGTTAGGACACTGCTCAAAAGATTTCTCGGGTGCTCCCCACCAGAGATGGAGCCCTGTGCCCATGAGAAGGAGGTATTGGTGCTATTCCTGCCTTCTGTGGTGCTATTCCTGCCTTCTGTGCTGCTATTCCTGCCTTCTGTGACTTTGGTGGTCTCTTTTAGGTTGTGTACCATGGGAATCCCTACGCACCTCACAACTCCACACTTTACCTTACCTACAAAGCAGGGGTGGAAATGGGATGCTGGGGACTGTGCATCAATGCAATTTCTTCATCAGTCTATTCCTGTAAGTATCCATTAAAAAACTCCAACACCATGTTCGCTGTTTGCCATTGTTCAAAAACCATAAAGGGATGCCAAATTACCTGGATTTTTTTCTACATTGAAGCTTTAAGGAGTGTTACATTCTCACCATTGTTAGAAACTCACATCTTAGCACAAACAGTTTCTGACCACATGATGAGGGGTGACTTTGGAAGTAGGACATTGTTCTGCACAGGAACTGACCCTGAACATTGAAAATCATTCTGAAAAAAAATGTCACACAAATTCTCAGGTGCTCTTTCACCTAGCAATGCTGTAGTTGTAGGTTCTCGAAGGTGACCTCTCTCCATTTGCATTCCACGTGCAGAAGGTCTTGCCAGAAGCTTGAATCTGGCTCTCCAAAATTATGTGTAAACATGCTAGCACAGCTCCCCAGGTAGATTTCACCATAACTCTTCCCAAGGATTAAAAAAAAGTCATGATCTGAAAACACAAATAAGCATTTTGGGGGTTGATTTGAGCATCTAAAAGAGGCTTGAGGGAAATGTTTTCACCTTTGGAGCTTAACTGCAGGCATTTCTATGTCCTTTCTATGGATGAACTTCTATTCAACACAAGTGTTTCTGTGTGCAGCTGCAGTGCAAGCTGCAGGTTGAGCTCTGAGCGGTGTGAGCAAGTATACCTTGGCATGTTTACACCTACAATAATTTGAGGTAATTTCCAAAATCATTAAGATTATCTTCTTCATTGCATTTTACAAAATACAAGGGTTTTTTTTTTTTCCTTAAAAGGAACTGCCTGATAAAATATGACCTATTTCTTTTAATCTTATCAGCATGTTCACTTTCTTTTCACAGACTTGCAGAAAGTCCTTCTGCCATACATAGGATTAAAGGGACTTTATTTCATTGGATACCTACTTTTTGGACTGGGTACTGGATTAATTGGCTTGTTTCCTAATGTCTATTCCACTCTGGCTCTTTGTTCACTCTTTGGAGTCATGTCCAGCACGCTTTACACCGTGCCATTCCACCTCATTGCAGAGTACCACAGGGAAGAAGAGGTGAGTGCAATGTCTCAAGAAGCATTAAGTTTATATCTGTCTGTGTCTGTTCTATCTGTATTGGGGGTAAACTGGATAGAAATGAGCAGCTTTTAATTTTTATTTTGAACTATTAATAATGACACATATGAATGGGAAGTTTCTGACAGAGAGAGTTAACATCCCAGCTCCAAACTCTCCAAACAGGCTTTCAGTGAAACAAATAATTATTTATTATCACATCTGAAACAAAGCCAATCACAGAACATGTTCAGGCAGTAAGCAGGTAACAGGGCTCCACCTGCATTGTCTTCAAGTCCTACCTTCCTTATATCCTTCCTTCCAGCCACGTTAGAAGAGGACTCCTGAGGGCCTGAGGTAAATAACAAGCCTGTATGGGCTGTCAGAATTTTTAGTTTACTGCAAAGTGTTACGAAAGCTCTTAGCTAATAAACAAATGACATTCACATAGAAACAGCATTATATAGTCAGTGTTAAACCATATACCACATTCTCATTATCTTTCTAAATGTCTGTGGTTGGGTTTTTGTGCTCCATGGCCTTAAATGCTGTTTCCAAGGAAAATCTGGAAAAACTTGCACACCTTGTATCATGTTGCTGGGCACAGCAGGATCTTCATGCATTGTAAAGTGTTGAGTTCTTTAATGGAAAAGTCCTCTCAAGTCTCTTAAGTTAGTCAAACATCTGGAAACAAGAAAGATTAAGGAGAGATGGAAGAAATTAGGGAAAGTTCTCAGTTTAGCTTGGGACATCTGAAAAAATTAATAAAGGCAAGGTTGAACCGTTGGAAAACCACATAAAACATAGTGGAAAGCAGCAGAGGGCTACACAACATGTCCTGCTGTTTAGTACAGCTTTCACCAGCATCCTCTGAATGATGAGCACAAAAGAACTCTAATTATTCTACTGAATGCTAGGAGAATGTATTAAAGTGATTAAATATTTCATATAGATGATTCATAATTTTTGGTTAATTTCTTTGCTCCTTCCAACAGAGAATGATCATGATGTGTTATAAACACAAAACAAAAGACTGGGAATGTGCCCAGATTAGGGTGAAATCTCAATTCTTACCTCAGGTCAGCCAACTCAAAGAGGAGGAATAAATGCAAAATGTGTTTTGAGACAGAAGTGAAGTAAAATAAGCTAAAGGGTGCACGAATTTTACACTAAGCCAATATATTCATGTGTTACTTAAAAGACAACCAGTTGCTTCTTGTTTGGTGTATGGTATTTGCTATGACAGATGTTAAATGATATATAACTCTATGTTACATTTTATATTAGTGGGTTGAGGTTTAGCTCAAATCTTCTATAATGTACAAGTAAGGAAAAAAAAAGAGTAAACATCAAGAACAAGAGTGCATTCATTTACAGATTAATGTATTTGTGGTCAGAACTACTACCAACATAGGAACACTGGGAACAGCCCAGCAAAATAAATAAATTTATTTTTCAAAGTGTCTAAAATTGGGACTTTATCATTTTAGAACAAGGAGCAGATATCTTCCCCCACTATGCACTCTACCAAAATCATGTGCTGTGTTTAGAATGCTACCATTTCAGCTCCTGTTGTGTGCTGCTGTTCCCTAGGATCCAAATTCAATTTTTTTTTCTACTGGATTAGGAAGAGACTGTTTGTCTCCAGTACTTGTGAGCTTTGTGTAGCTCAAAGGCAAGGTAATAGGGTTTGCAAAAAGCAAAAAGCATCTTAATGGTTAAGAGAATTTGGATACCAGAACACCGCGGAGCCGCTGGCCTGCAGTGTGGGAACTTCTTGCTGTTGGAATAAAACCTCCTCCATTTAACAGCCTATGCAGGAAGAAAATAAATATGTCAATTATCAAATAATTTCCCAATAAAACAGAGTAATTTCTTTCTGGAGGAAGGGACCCCCAGAGACCATGTAGATCCTTCTCAAGGAGGGCAACCTGCAGCAGGTCTGGTTTAAATGATTCCAAGAAAGGAGACTCCACATCCCCTCTAGTTAACCTGTGCCAGTGACCCACCAGCTCACAGGGTGCTAATATTCATGACACTTGTACATAACAAATGAAGGCTTTTGCTCTGCTATGTATATCACAGCAGACACACAGATTAGTAATTAAAGGTGGTCCTCAGCAGTGTAGAAGAATCCTAGCCTGGATGTTTGTTTTCAGGTTGCTTTCATCCCCAGCAATAAAAGTATTACATTAGTATTTTAGTACTGATTTCCTCTACATGCTTTGAGCCATAACTTCAGGTTCCTGCCTGTATATGTGTGGGGCACATCAGCACTGCTGTAAAGCCTTTGGATGTGGTTCCTCACAACATCTTTCCCTGTAAAGAGAAAAGATGGATTTCATGGCTGGACTATTAGATGGATAAGAAAGTGGTTGGATGGTCACATCCAGAGGGTCATGGTCAATGACAGAATCCAAATGGACATCAGTGACAAGTGGTGCCCTCAAGGGTCTGCACTGGGACCAGTAGGATTCAATATCTTCTTTAATGAGAAAGATGACACGACTGCACACCTGAAGGACAGGATGCCATCCAGAGGGACCTGGAGAAGTGACCCAGGGGAATCTCATGAGGTTTAGCAAGGCCAAATTCTGGTGCTACACCTGGGTCAGGGCAACCCCCAGTGCCAGCCCAGGCTGGGCATGAACAGCCCCAGAGCAGCCCTGCCCAGAAGGGCTTGGGGGTGCTGCTGGGTGAGAGGCTGCACATGCCCCGGCCATGGCACTCACAGCCCAGAGAGCCAAACGTGTCCTGGGCTGCACCCAGAGCCCCGTGGGCAGCAGGGCAGGGAGGGGATTCTGCCCCTCTGCTCTGCTCTGCTCAGACCCACCTGGAGCACTGCATCCAGCTCTGGGCTCCCAGCACGGGAGGGACAGGGTGAGCCCAGAGGAGGGACACAAAAATGGTCACAGGGCTGGAGCACCTCTCCTGTGAGGAACAGCTGAGAGAATTGAGATTGTTCAGCCTGGAGAAGAGAAGGCTTCAGATTGACATAATTGTGGCTTTCCAGTGGAGGAAAGCCTGTGGCTTGAAGGGAGCTTGCAAGAAAGATGGAGAGGGGCTTTTCACAAGGGCACATAGTGATAGGACAAGCAGGAATGGCTTCAAACTTAGAGAGAGTAAATTTAGATTAGATATCAGGAAAAAATTCTTTACTGTGCTGGTAGTAAGGAAGGCACTGGATCAGGTTGTCCAGAGAAGTTCTGGATGCCCTATCCCTGGAAGTGTCTAAGGCCAGGTTGGATGTACCTTTGAGCACCCTGGAAAGTGTCCCAGCTCACAACAAGAGCATTTGAACAAGAACATTTTTAAAGTTCCTTCCAATACAAACCATTCTGTGATTCTATGATAATTCTTTGATAATATGATAGTATGGCTCCTTCAGCCATGAGTCAGAGCCAAATTGTTCACGACAGGAGTAACTGTTAATGTCAGTTTGACAGAGCTCAAGTTGACCTGAACTTGAAAATCATGTCTAGTTTTCCCCGTCAATTTTCAGTTACTTCCTTAAGAGAAGGGATAGATGGAAAAACTGCAGATAAGAAAAAATTTGGTGGAAGCTTGGAAAACTCACTGTTACTTAAAATCTCTGTGTTACAAGAAGGGTAGCAGCGAGCTATTGACCTGCCCCACTGCCCCTGGGGCTGTAACAAAGTCTCGGCCAAGAGCTGCACACCGCTGACACTGTCCCGTTTCTGGGGTTTGTTCTGTGCTTCTTTGCAGAGCCAGAAGCTGCAGGAAGGGGAACAAGCAGGGGAGCACGGGCGAGGGAAGGGCTTCGACTGTGCTGCCCTGACCTGCATGGTGCAGCTGGCCCAGATCATTCTCGGCGTGGGCCTGGGGCTCCTGGTTAGCGTGGCCGGCAGCGCCGTCACCGTGATTTCGGCATCCACGGTGGCGCTGATCGGCTGCTGCTTCGTGGCTTTCTGCATTCGGTACGTGGACTAGCACTGCAAGAAGCAGTGGGAAGGGATCTCCCCAGGGGAGCGTTTTCTTTCTGGATCAGTAGCACTGGTGCTGTTGCTGTGCTGACGCTGCTGGCACGTCGTCCTCTCTTACCTCCTTGGATCGGTTGCAATTCCAGAGCTTTATGAAATGGAGACTTGATAAAACTGGTTGCCTTATGCCTCAGACACACACACACCCACACCCACACCCACACCCCCACAGTGGGCTCACATGCTGTGACATGTGATGGTGTGTGTGGCCACGGTATTTTGATGCTCTACACTGGGAGTCATTATGAAACTCCTCATTACCAATTTGTGAAAGTTAGCGGATGAAGAATGTGATAAACGGACATAATATAAAAGGAGAGAGTTACTAAGAAAGTTTTTATTTATCTTGTTCTTCAAGTGTCCTAAGCTGGGGGCTATTCCCTCCAGTAGTCAAAAGCTGCAGGAGATTCAAACAGGTGTCAGAGGCCATGCAGTGTGCAGTTCTGTTATGATTAGTGGTACTGCTAAATGAGATCAGTTCATTACCAGCTGCTGTCAAAGGCACATTTGAGTATGAAAAAATGACTGGAATATTAAAAAGATTGAAGCCTGTTGTTTAAAAGCATTACTGTAATTAATTATTTTGTGCTGGATCCTGCTGCTTCTGCATGAATGAAGTGAAAGTACTGCCTGAGCTTGTCAGGAAGGTCTGCCCAAAGCTTCTTTGCAAATCCATGTGTAGGTACCTAAAAATCTGTCTATGGGAAACAGCTGCCATTTCTTCCTTCTTTAAAAAGTGGCCTCTCAGTTCTGATGCTGTAATTGAAAGGATAAATTTGGCCAATGTAATAATTTGACAGCTGGTTGACCACATAAATCTTGACATTGGATATGACAGCATTTATCTTAAAGTAGCATCTCTCTTTTCTCTGTTTTCCTTCATGCTTTGCCTGAAATGGCATTTGCTCTCTACAGAATATTGTAGATAAATTTGGTTCTGCAAAGCACTATCAGGAATTATTGTACAGTAAGCACATAAGCCCAGTTATTTGTATTTAATTGCATATGAAGCTTCTTTCTTATTTTTATAATACTGCCAGAGTTTTGAAAACCTGTTTGTGAAAGCAATATACTGTATTTATGCTGTGCTTCCTCTGTCCTGAAAACTGTCATATCCATCCACTATTTATATGTCAAGCCACCTGAAGCCATCTGCTAATGCAATATTGTTAATGAACATTGAGAGACTATGGGCAAGTATGGTGTTTATGGTTGGTTTTGTTCTTAATGTTGCACATGTATCATCAACACCGTTCAGAGAAATGCAGTATTGAGCTTATCAGCTCTTAGAACCTCTGCAAGACACGAACTGACAACACCAAAAATAAATGGTTACATTTGAGCATCAAGTGCCTCTGCAGAGATGCACAAGCTTCATCCTTTTTCTGTTTTCAAGAGTAGAGTGAGTCACATATTCTCAGGAAAACCAATTTTCCCTTAGGTAAATTCTTATTAATTTCAACAAGCCTGTGGGAGCCTCAGATACCTTTTCTTGATGATGACTGTCTCCACTGTAGGCCCCAAAAGGGGCTCAGTGCCTGGCAAACCTCACCACAGCATCTGCATCCTGCCTTTTGAAGAAGCCACGTTTTATGGTTTCTTTTGCTTTGTGGCTCTTCATTTCACACCCATGAAAGAGAAAGCCTGGGAAGACAGAGCTCCTGTACTGTGTTTGAAACATTTGCAGGTGCAGAGACAGCTGGAGCACGAGGGCCTCAACAGGCACAAACAGGAGGAAGCCAGAAAATGAAGGATTGTTTTCTTCTCAATTAGCTTTATGCCATCATTAACTCACTAACTTCCATTAACTCTGTATCTCCTGGGAGGAAGAATTTTCAAGGGAAGAGCAAGGCATCTATGGAGCCATGAAAACAGCTAAAGGAGGAAGTGATCTGGTTTCATAGGACTGCACCACGTAAACTTGTGTGCCAGGAGCTGAGGTCACAACGCTCTGATTCCACTGTGAGGCTGCAAAAGAAATTTTGCAATGTTTACCTACATCTTTGTCAATATTTTCTTTGAGGTTTAACACCATTAGAACATTAATATTTAAATGGCCAATGTTATCCCTGCTCTGGTACACAAAGAGGATGCTGGCATTGATTCAGGCCCACAAAGGGACCACAGATCTGAGGCAATGTAAGAAAGGTTCTGAACCTGCAGAGAGAAGTGAGAAGAGCCCATCAAGTATATCATGCTTTTATTTACAGATTTATTCAGAGAAAATTGTTTCAGGAACTCATAATTTCTCACGACCTCATGATCTTTCCCTTTAAAACCCACTGTCGGCTACAGACGACAGAAACATTAAAGCCATCTTTTCTCTGGAAATCTCCATAAAAACATCCTGTATTGTTCCCGGACTTCAAAAGTCTTATGAGTCTTTGTTAGAAATGGCAAACTGACAAAAAAGTATACACAATTTGGAAAACAGCGTCTAAACAAAATAAAAAAAAAAAAAGAAAAAAAGATGGTGCTCATTCTGAAGTTGAAAATGTATCTCAAGTGTTACTGAAAACAATATAAAATGTTACTAATTCATAAAAGGGGATAAAATAAGTATTTCTTTTAGCAATAGAAATGTTACTAATGTATGTCACTAATATAATATATTACTAATATGTGAATGGGGATACAATATTTATTTCAGCAAAAGAAATGCTAAAATGTTAAAAATGTTGAAGGTTTTGAAGGGTTGTACTGTAATGCTATTAATTTAAGAAGTTCCACCTCTTCTGTGCTTTTACACTAGCTCTGGACTTGAGCCATCAATATGATTATTTACTGTACTTAACATCAACTATATAGCAGTGATGTGAGTATAAAGTTACAAGTACCTTGTGCCTGATCTTTCTCATCTGGTTTTATTTCCATATACATAAAATCAAATAAATAAAGATCCTCTCTGTATCATGTTTATGTAAATGATACACTTAGATGAACCACACAGAATCACAGGATGGGTCAGGTAGGAAGGGACCACACCGGGTCATCTGGCCCAGCCTCCCTGCTCCAGCAGGGCCATCCCAGAACACTTGGCACAGGATTGTGTGCAGAGGGTTCTCAAATGTCTCCAGTGAAGGAGGCTCTACACTCTCTCAGGCACCTCTTGTCGAGGCTGAACAAGCCTAGCTCCCTCAGCCTTTCCTCAAGAAAGGGATGCTCCAGTCCCTCAATCGTCCTTGTATCCCTCCTCTGAACCCTCTCAAATGAGATGTCCTGTGATAACCAACCCTCCTCCCTCTCACTCTCACAGAAATAGTCCTGGCTGAACAAAGCAAGGCAGGAGACAAGTCTGTCACCTTATCTTCATGGCACTCCCCTTTTTCTTTCTCTTACGAACATCTGCCACTTACTCTCCTTTAACAAGCAGGCATGTGACAGAAGCAAATCCTTAAAGGAACTTCTGGACTCTTCTTTAGAGGACTTGAAGTCTTAGTAATGTCACAAGTATTCTGATTTTTTTTCCCAGTGTTCATTCTGTGTTTCATAGTGTTCTCATTAAGTTTCTTTGACTTGCTTGAAAACAAGGAACTCAGGTGGCTTGTTGCAGATAAACCTTTTTTTTCAGAAAGGCTACACAAGTCAGGATGAATCATAAAGGTCTTTGCCTTGGGAGAACTCACAGCTTTCACATTGGTGGCTATGAATCACTACCAGCATGTCAAAAGATGGTGCAAGCAAATGTGGCAATGGTGACATTTGATATTTTTGAACTGTAGAGGGATTGGGTGGAAGTATCTGCTGTAAAATGTCTGTAAATGTTTTTGGCATGACAAAGCTATAAAAAATGAGCTATAAAACAAAATTTTCCCCTCTAAGTTTTCAGCATTCATTTCCATTCTCTAGCTGCTCCATCTTGTTTATTTAAGAGGCAAACGTTCAGGGTCACTTGTTCAAGACTGAACTGTGAAAAGTGATTTGTAACTTTTATGGACCCTGATGTGACGTATCCACGAATGCTGAGGGAGCTGGCAGACATCATAGCCAGGGGCTCATGATCATCTTTGAAAGGTCATGGAGATCAGGAGAGCTGCCTGAGGGCTGGAAGAAAGCAAATGTCACCCAGTCTTCCAAAGAGACAAGAAGGAGGACACAGGGAACTGGAACCAGTCAGTCTCACCTCAATCCTTGGGAGGGGCAGAGGCCTCCTCAGGGTGTTCACTGATGACACAAAGCTGAGGAGTGGCCGATACCCCAGAGGGCTCTGCAGCCTTTCAGAGGCTGGAGAGATGGGCAGACAAGAATTGTCTGAAGTTCAACAAAGGCAAGTGCGGAGTCCTGCACCTGGGGAGGAACAACCCCTGGCGCCGGTACAGGCTGGGCCCAACCTGCTGGAAAGCAGCAGGACAAGGAGCTGGGGCTCCTGGTGGACAGCAAGCTGTTCATGAGGCAGCAGTGCCCTGAGGCCAGGAGGGCCAATGGTGCCCTGGGATGCATCAGGAAGAGCTTTGGCAGCAGGCCAAGGGAGGAGATCCTGCCCCTCTGCTCAGCCCAGGTGAGGCCTCGTCCGGAGCACTGTGCCCAGTTCTGGGCTCCNTGCGCAGCAGACAGAGACGAGCAAGCCGTCCGTTTCCGGCGGTGTGAGGTTCCCGGAGCAGGGATCTTCGGGCCGGGGTCATTCCCGAGGTTCCGGGGGGAGCGGGGCGGGGCTGCCCTGCGCAGCCGGGCGCTCGGCTGCCCCCTGCTGTTCAGCGGCAGCACCGCCCGGCCGTGCGCCGCCGCCCCTGCCCATGGAGCGCACCGCACACATTCCGTGCTGTCAGCTGGGACTCGCCGCCGAGGTGAAGCAGAATTTCTCTCTGCTCGTGCAAGAGCAGTGCTCTTTGGCTGTGCTGGACGTGCACTGACCTGCACAGCCTGGCCTCCTGGTCTGGCCTAAATCAACATTTGGCCAAGTGTGAGTGCTTTGTGTCTCTTTGAAACAGCAGATCCGTGACTTACACCGGGTGGATCAGTGGCTTGTGAGAGAGCTGCCCACTGATTTCATTGTCCAGTCCCTACACACTCTCAAGGTATTTTCATGTTGGGGTGATTTGCCAGATGGGAGGTTTTTATGTCTCTAATGATCAGACACCTGGGGTTTCACCTCTGACAATGGTACATTGGCACTCTGTGCTAACTATGTGTTCTGAACACCACCTGTTTGATTTACTGTATTGTTTTCCTGGCACAAAATTATGTCTGCATTGACATCCACAAAAGCACACGGGTTTTGCCATACTGAGCACCACAGAGGCTGTCTTTCAGGTAGCTTGCTATCCCCTGGGCTAGTGTTGTCTTTTTATACAAAGAACTACGTGTACTTTATTTACAATTATT
>VYZP01004763.1:35590-47334 GCA_013400635.1 Hypocryptadius cinnamomeus | reverse complement strand
GAACATCTGGTCAGTGACACAGGTGTATCTTAGTTTGAGTTAAAATACTAATGCATTGCAGCTGAAGCACTGGGCTCCTACTTTGCCTTTGGTTGTGTTGGCAGTAATCCTGCAATTACCAGATAAACTCATCACAAATTTTATAGTGTATCATATGCAACCTGAAAGGGAGAGCTTCAGTGCTTTTAAGCATTGGAGTTTAACTTATTAAATGTTTCCTCTGCCTGAAGCTTTGTGTATTCACATTAGAAGAGCAAAAGACAAAGATGGCTTAGTTACAACTCTCTGCAATAGTAACAGCAGCTCTTCCTTGATATATTTCCCTTCATTTAATACCCCACCTATTTCAAAGATATTCTTAGTGTCTACACAGAACTAAATCTGCATGCAAAAATAACAGACTTGCACATCAGCAGTAGTATTCCACAAAATGGAACTAAGCCAGAACCAGCTCATCTGTCCTGGAGGGCTTGCTCAATAGCAGGCTTTCCAAGCAAGCTTGCATTAGGCTTGCTGCAGGAAGGGAGTCTGATCTCTGCTGGAACAGAGGGAAGCAAGTTTCAAGACCAACAGCATAGCACTGTAAAACCTGCAGTTTATTAGCATAAGTACCTATGTTAATTTTAAAAGTCACACTGATAAATTTGAAATCTAGAAATTTGATGAAGGAAGTGCACCAATCTGTAACACAGTAGTCATTGTACTAAAGTGTATAGTTGAGAGAGCTGTGTTAAAGTCTCTCACATAAGCTACAATATAAAAGAATATTTCCATACAATATTTAACATTATATGGAAATGTTCTGCTCTCAGTTCTAATGACATGGCTGGGCATGGGTGTGCAGAACTTGTGCACAGAAAACAGTGGAACACCTTTCAAGAGCACTGCACTTATTGATGGTCCCCAAACTTCATGAGCAAAGTAATATGATTCGTTTCCTAGACCATTTTTGCTAATTCTGATATTTTAAAATTTTATTGCAGTTTTTTGAAGTTGTTCTCTCTCTTGGTAAAACTAAACAACTCTATTTTATCCTGCTCCTCAAGTTATCTTGTCCTTTAACTTTTCACTTTTCCTCTTACAGTTTCATGGATTCCACTTCTGGAGAATCCTTCTAATTTTTCAAAAAGTAGGGAATAAACTCGGTATTAATGAGAAAGACACAGACAGATAAATGAGAGATGCAGTAAAGAGGAAGAAAGCAGGGGCTAAAACCAGTCAGATGAAAAGACATCGAGAAAATTTTAAGTTGAAGTAAGTAGGGACAATAAAGAGAATGGAGAACAGGAATCTAGCACAGACCAAAATAAATAGCTGAAAGCCTACAGTAAAACATGATTAGAGAAAAAAGCTGACATGTGAGAATGACTAAAATTTTCCTTGTTTGTTTTTTTCCCCTTACTGTTACATGAGCAATAGTGCAGTTTCACTAGTGGAAGAGTCTGTAAACATGTTAATAGCTCTAGAAGTAGATCAAGAGTTGCCTAGATAATAAGTTTCTATTTTCTAAGTACATAATTTTTCCCTCCATTAATAAAAAAAATTCCATAGTTGAATTGCATCAGTCAGTATGTTGTCTTCTGACTGAATTCCTGTAAAGTGATGCCGTCCTCAAGGCATTTTTTCTTAATAGCTTTATTTTGGCAAGTCTTAAGGGAAAATTAACAGCAGAGGTATGCAATTCGAAAAAAATTGTTAATATTGTGAGAAGTTGTGATGTAGGGTAAGAAAAAAGCACTAATATTGGGTAATTCTAATGAAAAAAAATCCCTAATTATCTTATAGTAAGTAATAATTTCCTTACCTTGGATATCAAGACAGACATTTAACAATAATATTTTTCTTCTTAAATGGTATCTGCCTGCATACAAAATGAGGGTTTTTTTTGTAAAAACCAAACTAAACAACAAACTCCCCACACCCCAATAAACCCAACCAAAACAATCCACAGTGCTTTTCAGTCTACTACAGCTTTTATGTCAGTGTTATGACAAGGTATCTGCCGGCCCTAATTTCAACTGTTTGAGACAAGGACAGTACAATAAGAGACAAACCAAACTGAAAAATTTTGTATGGAGGAAGTGAAATAAAGTTACTCAAAATAGAGGTATTTTTTCTCATTCTAAGATATAATATGTTCATGATGGAGAGCTTCAGAAGCACAAGCATACAATATCCTGTAAATCATAGCTACCCTTCAAAACCATCATTAGGCTTTATAGCTGAGAAAATAGTTCTGCAGCAGGGAACTGCTACAGCAAGCTTAATGGTGGGGGGATTAGAATTGAAAGTGAGAGCACTAGACATTCTTTTCTAGCGAAATAGTTCAAATCCCAAGTGAGACAGTAGGATAAATGAGCCAGAGGGCCTCCATTCATTCTCCAGCAAATGACACATCACAAAAGATCCATACATTATGCCAGGAAAATACTCAGCAAGAATGAGAAGCCTTGGAAACAGAAATTCTTGACTTAGAGTCTGGTTGAAGGTCATTGCTCTAACACTGCACAGTTCACATATTTGCATTTGATATATTGATATATAAAGGAATTTCTGAGTTGTTTATATTCTTCTAATTCTGCAAATGATGCAAAGATTGAAACAAATATTAATCTTTTCAACTTCACAGGTTGGTGGAAGGGGACTAAAAGAAGTGCTTCACATTATTGAAAGAGCTACTAAAACTACACAAACTGTTTTGTAATTTCTGTGTAAAGGAAAACAGAGTCGGATTTAAAGTTTTCGGTTTTCATACCAGAGCTTCACTATAAATTAATAAGCCTACATCCAATTTGTTTGTTAAGATCCTGTTTAATGGTTTATTTAATTCCTGTTAGCTAATTAAACATGATGAACTGATGTTTACTGATTTGCTAGCCCCCTGCTTGACTTCAAAACAAACCTATGCTACATTGATTTTTTTATTATTCCATGATGCTTAAATCAAATGAGATTAGACACAGTTAAGAAAGCAGTACTAATCTGAAGACACTACTCCATCAAATAAAGTGACAGGCCTTTCATTAAAAATATACAGAAGAGACTCCAACACTGACTAGATTATTTTCCTTTTTTTCAGAAACCCTTTTATATGAAAAAAAAGAGTACTTAGCCTGGTATCTAATTATAATTCAAATCATATAATCTATTGCAAAGGATTACACAATCCTTGCACAGTTTGTAAGTGCCATTTACTGCAGGAACCAATAATGCACTGAGATGTGGAACTTCAGTGCAACAATTCAGATGTGTGAGTGTCCAAACACTGGCACTGGTGATTGCAATCAGCTGCTGGGACACACAGAACAAAGTTATGGGCATGAAATTAATGGCTGTTTTCAAGAAGTTTAGATTAGCAGTTTGCTGTTTGAACTCAGTTTATTACTGCATGTGGCCAAAGGGGAAGACACAAGTAAGTATTTGTTTTTTTACAAACACTTGACTGAATGCGCATGCACACAGCAGACACTAATGTGATCCACCATTATAATGATTGTGAACTGCTGAATGATTTTCCTGGACTCCAATCAGACAAATACTGTCTGAGAGTATTCTTTAGCCAGACACATGTATTTTTCTCTAGCTGGTCGATGAACTACATCCAACTCTAGAAATACAGTGTGGTGATTCAGAAGTAGGGACTCTAAGGTATGACATGCTTCATCTTTTGAAAGCAAAACCCACCTAAAAATATGTAATTCAGAATATCTTATAATTTTGCCATCCAAGCATCGTGACATCTCATTTCTTGAAATCAGATTTCTAACCTCATGAAGCACACCTGCCTCTATCTACAGTACTTGCATTTTGGTTCTTGTGTTGCAGCACTCTGGCTGCAAGACTGAAGAATGAGCTTGAAGTGTAGGACACACATGGATCCTTAAAGCTTCAGCCCAGACAAAAATATCACCTAAATAAGGGAATGGTTAAATTAATTGCACAATGAGGGTCTTGCTCATAAATGATTAATGCATTTTAAAGTTCTTACTATCTTCCTCCTTTGCCGATAGCATGGCACACAGAAATAGAAACCAGTCTCTGACCCCTGCACATAGAACTAAAGCCAACACAAGCAAGACAAGAATGTGACATAAATTACATAAATTGCTGTTTTAGCTAAGTTTATTTGCATACTGAAAAATCTTTCTTTGATGGTGCCAGCTGCTGGTGAGAAGAATATGTTTGGTGTCTTTATAAGAACACCTAGAAAGAAAGGTATTCTGATACTACAGTATCACAGAGGTGAATATGCAAACAAGAAAAGGCTGGGAGAGATCAAAACAACCATGTTTAGAAAAAGTATGTTATGTATATGACACTAATTTACCAGCATTTCAGCACCTCTTATGTTGACTGGTGCTCAGAGTTAAAATTCTGAGAAAAAATCCAGTCTAACTTTACTAACTGTGAAGACACTTCTCAAGTACATAAACAAACAATCTTACTATTCTAAGCACAAAACCTTTTAAAACCAAGAAATATGCCAAGGCACTAGAATCCAATCCATATAATTCAATAGCAAGGAACTTCTGCCTGAATATCTACAAAACCCTTGTGGTTTTGATAGTTCAGTGAAACAGTTACTTCTTAAATATCTCTTTAAATCATATATCCTTAAAGGTTCTTTGTTTTCTTAGTTATGTATTATCCTAAAATTAATTTTTTACTTAGGTAGTATTAAAATGAAAGTCTCCTTTTACTAGGTATCATCCCTCACAAAGAAGTTGGTGCTTGTGCCATGACTGCAACATTTTTCCAAGAGCTGAAACAAGTACAGTCATGTGCACTGAGCTCTGAGCAGTGCTGCTGTGAAGGAGGAGAGCAGACATTACACTGCTGGGTATTACAGCTGCTGTTCTCCCCAGCCTCTTCTGCCATCCTCCAGCAGTATTAGATCACAGACATTTACATGCAAACTTGTCTATGTAGCACATTGCAAATTTTTTCAATCCCTGTGATTGCATCTTTTTATTTGATAGTTAAGCTGACATAAACCCATCAATTACAAAGTAAAAATGTTTCTAATATATCCCTGTATTTTTCCTCAGGATTCTCCCTTATTGTTTCAAAGTCAACTGAAAAGATATGTGAAAATCAGATTAATTTTATCTTCCAAATAATTTAGATTGATAAATTCACAAAAAAGAAAAAATAAAGCCAATTCATAACTCTGAAAAAATAAAATTGCCCTGAAGATAATGCAACATGAGGAGAAAGTTTCCTTGTATTACTTATGAAAATAATTATTATGAAAATAATTGACACATACAATTTTTATAAAAAATATAAACCATCTAAAATATTATAAATGTTTCTCTCTCAAAGTGTTACAACATTACAAAAAATATTTTAATCTAATTCTCTTTGGATTTGACAATACCCCTCACTATTATATATTCACAGATACTTTAATTCAGAATTTACAAAATCACTACTAGCATACTGAGCAATAGCTGTCACAATTAAGATCCAAAATTAAAATATTTTCAGGTTTTAAACCCACAAGAAGTTGATTTGGAAACATCTGCTTACACACTTAATTATTTGTTACTAACCACCAAGCACTGTTTCTAACAGTAAGATTGCACAGGTTAATAGATAGACATACAACAGTTCTTACCATAGCAGGAGGCTAGCATGGTCTACTGTGTGCTCTTAAAATGCAAAAGCTTCTTGACAAAAGACACACCTTGAGAAGTTCCATGCCCAATCAGCAGTCAGACCTGCCCAGGAGACAGCAGCTGATGAATCACAGGAATGATAACTGAGCAGAGAGGTTGTTTTTTCCTCCCCCTAAATCAAGAAGTTGAATACTGTGTTGAGTAAACTTTTTCACACTTTAATTTTAATGATTATTTTTACTTTTCTACTAGCTGAAAAATGTGCCATCTATTTGCCAATGAGCCATTATAAAATACAGAAGTTCCTGCTTTCAGCTGAGAGTCTTGCAGGCAACTTCTTAAAAAAATATTTCTTATTAAAAAATTATTTTAAAAAGTTTATTTATAAACTAGAAGAAAGAAGAAAATCCAAACATCACCACCCCCCTGCCCCCAACAAAATTAATTAACTCGTGTCAATGTAAAACTATGCACAAGCTCAAAAACACCCTCCATCAGTCCAGAGTTCAACAAACTAATAGGGAGAGGTAAACTTATCTATTCCAGGCATCACACTATATTTTATATTGTATTATTAGTAGTAGTATTAGCATTAATGATGATGATGATATGGAAGTTACTTAAAAGTTCCAGTTAGGATCACTCCCCACCCACCCAGGCTGTATATCTGCCCTGAAAACATTGGTGCTCTCAAAACCTCCACGTGTAACTCATCACTGTGCGGCTCTTTCTCCAAGGGCTGTTTCCTCCCCGAGTACGGATGCTGCCTGGATGAGGGATCAGTGACGGCCATAGGAGGCGCAGGCCAGCGCTGTGCTGATGCAGAGCTGGCGGACAGGCTCTGCTGTGACATCTCCCGTGGCTGCAGGACACAGCCAGCTGGAGGAGAGGGGCCCACAGGTGGCTCTCCCTCCAGACCGCTCATCACACTGACTGTGTGTCCCTGTCTTCATCTAAAAGTGCAACTAACAGCCCTTAAGTGAATTGACTTTCTGTTTGACAGTAGACATGAGAAATAGAATTGTGTTAAGAAAATCCTGTAAGAGCTCAAAAAACCAAAGTGTCAGATACACTTTCCCTGGACATGATCTGCCCAGTGTGCTGAGCTCTGATCTGGGACCTGTTCAATACTACACAACTCAGCATCTGGAAGGAAATAAAACTACCTACACTATCCTTTTCCTTCGTAGTGTTAGCCACAACAAATGATGTTTTAAGCAGTACTTTACAGTCTGTCTTCCTTATTGGGACCTTAACAAACCCATATCTCATGATGCAAATCAACAGGTCACTAATTTGCTTTTAGATATAACACAAAGGAAGAGAGGTATCACATCAGAAGTGTTAAAATTCATGAGCTGAAAACTAATGATTCTGCCATTTATTTAAGTATATTAAACTGTATATGGCTTGCACTTGTAAATTCCCATGTCAGATGTATATCACAAAAGCTTTCCCAACACAGAGACAGCAAAGAAGTCTGAATTTCTGATTTTATGAAGAAGGAAATTAATACACCTGGGGAACTGATTTCATCATGTTCTATCATGTTTTAGCTGCACTTTCACTCTAACCCATCCTACACTGCAGAAGTGAAGACCCTGAAAAAACAATCTCTACCCAAAGCCAACCCCTTAACAAAGCTTTATTAGCACCACCAACACTACTCTCATTCTCCATAATCCAGGTTTTTATGTTTCCCCTTTGCCCTTTCTTTTTTCTCACTTACACTCTCAGATTTTCTTAGGATTCTACAGTAACTTCTCTACCAGACTCCATCATTCCATTTTAACCCAATGTTAAAGTTACTTGTCCAGCCTGCCTAGAGATACAATTTCTCACACTTTCACCAAATGCTATTTCACTCATTCTTATCGGTAACATAAAATACACAGCTGTCTCTAGCAGATAACTGCTTTGCTGTCAAACAAGATGCAAATCATTCAGTCAAAAAGCACAAGGCCTCTATGTAACAAATACCAATTATATAGCAATTAATACCAAATACAAAAAGGGCCTATTTCCCTTCCAAACTACCTGTGAATAAGATCAGTCCTTGAAGGTAAATTAAGAAGCCATATTCCCCTTTTTAGAAACACAAAGGAATATCTTGTCATCACAGTACTAACAAAAGCAAGTTCTAATTTTGTAGCAAGTTTATAGAAAAAAGGCCACTTGTATTGAAACTTGATTGAAATGTCCCTGACCCTGCATCTGGGTGTAAATGTCTACCCTAATCTCTGTAATTCTGGATGGGAGCTATGATGGTATTTCTTTTGGCTCTTTCATACTATTTTCCTAGATTCCTAGTGATTGCAAACCCAGGTATTTACAAAATTAACTACAGTCATATATTGCAATAACAACAACAAACAACAACAATACATTATCTCTGTGGAGGGTGTGGCAACAAATAAGGGGTCTTGTTAGCAGTGATTCCTATGATTTCCAGACATCACTGACTGTGGAAGCTGCTTGTTTCACTTCACTGCAGGAGTGACTGGTACCTATTACTAATTTGAATAAACCAAGATACGCCTCTATAAAAGTATATCAGTATTCTGAACACAGGAAATTAATTTTCTGTGTTAAGTCAATGCTTACTGCCTGCCAGCAGTTTGGAAATGAAAGTAAACCCCCTACAAGAACAAAGGACATTCTTTTACTTCAATGCTAGAATTGAAGAAAATTCACTGCTGATTTAGAGTGGCAGAGCTAACGCTGCACATTCATCACAAAGAAGCCTTTTGTCTGCTCTGTCTGCACAGAAGACTCTTTGATGTGCAGCTTTTTGTTTCTTCATACTGTAACTTCTGCTGGGTGATAAGTTGCCTTAACTTCAATGACTGGTTTGATGGGACAAAAATTGGAAGGAGAATATGGAGCAAAGACTATGCAAGGATTAGCTATAAAAATCACTTGCTAGTTCAGTGTGCTTCCACTATGGCTGTTAAAAGAGGGAAAAAGTTGTGCTGATAGATTACAAAAGTGCAGAGTCTGAGCTCGGTGTTCTGCTTTTGGCCTTAGTGCAAGATTGCAACATGGCATTCACTTACACAATATCTAAATGACTTCCAAAATAAATTTACTGTGCTTACAGACACAAAACATACTTTTTTTTTTTTACATTTGTCAGTCTTGAAGCACTGATCAAACTAATATTAGAGCATACCAGTATAAGATGCAGCTGCCTATTCACATAGTCATTTTAACAAAGATTCTCAAGAACAAATTTTAATGTACTTGGTGTAGGAACTAACTTTGCTGTTAGTTCTTTGCTTCGCTTTCCTTTCATACATCTATTATCTTCAACACATGGTAAATTAAGTCTTCCAGCTCTAATATGAATTAGCCAGACTTTAACTTGGCCAGTATGATGGTAACTCTGGGTCAAATAATGAGCATAGTCTATTGCAACTAGCAATAAATTTGGCAGATTGACAGTTCTGAAAATAGTAGTCTAACTGCATTACATAGTCACACTCATTATACAATTTTGTGGATGGAAAATAAGAAAAAGAAGATTGGAGTAGAACTCCAGATAGTCAAGTCAGAGCTGAGCTGGCTCTGCTAGGGACTGGCAGACATATTTGACCAAGTCATTTAACCATGAGTCAATCTACCTACAACTGGAATTCTGCAATCAATCTTCTTTTACAAAACCATTTGATACCATAAAATTGAATTTTAAAAGGTTAGCAATTACTAAGAAAATAATAACTAAAGTATACATTTCAGGTAACTGCTATTCTATTTCTAATGACATCTTAGTTTTCCAACTGTGCACAAACTTCAAATTCCTTCTGCTTTTTCCCATACTATGAGAATTTATGTACTGGCACTTAGTATAGGCCTTCAGTTCTCTTTCTACCTGTGTACAAGAGAATGCTCATTTTCACAAGGAGTCACTCTGATCTTTCTGTAATTTATGAAATTGGAAGAGATTTGTTTCCCTTTTGGTAGATAGCATGCAGGGGTACAAGAGGCCTAAGACAGCAGTGATGTCCTTCTAGTGACATCTTTTTGTTCAAAGGAGACAGAGAATCCACAGGTAACTCCTTTGTAGCAGAGGTGCTTGATGATCTTCCTTGTCCATCGTGTGTGTGAACCAAGAGCTGCTGAGCATCTTCTCTGCACAACTGTGCCTGTGCAGGGTCTGGTGCTCAGTCACACTTCCTTCACACTTGGAGTAAAAGAACAGGAGTGAGAAACTTGGAGAATGTGCTCAAACAGTTAAAAGGCTATGGATACTGATTGAAGAGTTATCAATTTCACAGAAATATTATGGAGCTAAAATCCTGCAGATGGATATCACCCTACAAGAAAATGTGAATGGCTTGCCTTGTCATGCTTCAGGGCCAAGACAAACCCAGGGTTAGAATTCGGGAATTCTGCTGAGATGAAAAAGCCAGATCAAATTAACAACAGAAAACACTGAAAACATTGAAACTGTCTCGAAATAGACTCCCATTTCTCTGTAAATCATATGTACTCCACTTTTGGCCAGAGGCACTAGCTGGGACTTCTCCAAAGTCCTGTTGCAGTGCCCCAAGAGATGCCATATGACTGCTCAGGTTTGGCACCATCAGGGAGCACTCTTGAAGTAAATGGCCTTGCAGCACCTGATCTGTTAAGAGAACTGCACAGAATTGACATTATAACTCCCTGTAGAGATGATTTGGCATAACTGATCACGTGTCCCCAACTTCTCAAAGGCATTGCTCTTGGGAATTTCTCCTGTCTACCCAAACATATTCAAGAAGACAGAACATGCATTAGGCCAACAACAGCCATAAATAAGAGAATTGGAAGAGGTTCTTAACAGTTTCCTGCTGGCAGTCTGACAAACAAATTCTCCAATACCCCGACAGTCACATGGCAATTACAGCCTTCCCTGAGGAAAAGGCAGGGATGCAGAAGCATCTGCAATGCAGAGCATTTATCTTCATGTTAAGAAAATAAATTTAAAAAAAATTAATCAAATTGTCAATTATCAAAAGAAACCCTCCCTGAAAGAGCTCTTTCCAGTATCCTCAGACCTTGTGCCTCCCAGCATTTTTTCCTGACAGTTTGAAGAGCGCTTTCTCTTGCTGCACTACACAGATGATTCATTAGAGCAGTAGGGTTGTAATAATCCTCCCTGAAATGTAGAGATGGTGTAAGGGTCCCATTTAGGTAACCTATACATGACAGCCTTCTCTGACCTCTTTCAAAAAGTGTATTAATCACTCTTGTTCTTAGAGAAAGGTGGTGGTACTCCCAACAAACATCTGTGGAAGCCCTACAAATTTGGAAATTGCCATTTTAATTAATTTTAAAGTTCAAATCTTACCAAAAGTACTTAGATATACAGTACATAGCACTACCATACATTAACAGAAGTTAATGTTTAAAACCATGTTGTAAAAAGTCTCTCAAAGATCACTTTAATTTCATAAATAATGTCTAGATTTATTTTAATCAATAGAAGACTGCTTTATGATGATAATAATTTTTGCCTCCATTGATTCATTTCCTGTCTTGTGTCAAGGTATTCCTACCTCAGCTTCTCCTCCCTTTAAAAATTAGCAAAATGGCACGTCGTTGAGCTCAGCAAAATTTCTCTGAGTGCTGGCAACTAAACCCAGCACAACTCTATTCCAAGTAACTTCTGCTCCTTGATAAAGAACATCAAGTTGAAGAGGAGCTGAAATGAAAGCCACCTTGCAACAGAAGTGGACTTCAGACAGTCCCAGAAGAAGCAAAGTCCAAAGGACTGATCAGGGTATGCACGCCAGCAAAGGTTAATCAGATCGGTGGTTTTTGCCTCTGACCACATTCCTAAGTTCACGACCCCTGAGCTGCCCTGTTTCTCATGCAGTAGCTCCATCTGCTGTCCGAACGCAAAGGTGGACTTAGCACCGGGACTACATTTACAGAACAAAAAAGCAAAACTACTTGAATATTTTGAAACATTTCTGGAAAAATTACAAACGTTTCCCTAGTCAGTCCTCCCGCATGAATGGAACCAGCCTTTATCTACCTTTATAAACCAACTATCCACAACGAAAATACGAGAGTCTCAGAACCAGACTTGTGACAAAAAAAAAAAAAAAAAAAAAAAGTTTTTTCCCAATCGCACCC